>JACJUM010002768.1:11876926-11898133 GCA_020976665.1 Heortia vitessoides
CGGTCAGTCGCCGCCACGAGCGTAGCTGCCCATCGTAGCTCTGTGCATTTGGGCTACGCTGTTTCGAACGAATATTCCGCGCTCAGTCGGTTCGGTTCCTCCTCACCTTAGTTGCCTCTTGCGACGCCTGGCACGATAGGATGTACTATTCTATTCTGCCAGATTCTCTTCGTTCTCTGATCGACCGTGACTATAGTTTTAATATGCATCTAAAAGTTTTAAACGATTCGTCTCGCTCTTAAGCAGTTCAATTTTTATCTGAATTTATTACGGTGCATGTTGTCGAAGGCCTCGGACGAATCGGATGTTGAAAAAAAAAACTAATATCGAGTAGGAATAGATCAAAATCGACTTAAACTAGACGCAACAATATCGCCGTTATGATCGCGACGATATATGATCGTAAACTGTTCACAGGCGGCAATATGGGCGATTCGTTCCCCGCAACAGAAGACTGGGATAATGAAGAATGGTCCGGGTCGCTGTCGGACACGAAGGTGATCTTTTTGTTATCAAATATATACTTTTTATCAGATGTAACATGGTTGTTTTCTGAATGATCATTTTATAACTCGATGTTTTTAGATATATAACAGCGTTACCCTCCGATGAGTGAAATAAAGACCAGATTTCTTTTTCTGTAAAAACTAAATTTTATTTATAAAATCTTAGCAATGTCGTTAATAAATAACTAAAAGGCTCACTCATCTGTAGAGACAAAAAAAACAACATTTAAAGTCTTTGCTTTCAAGTTTAGATATTATTTGTTATTATAAAACCTCTATTTTTTTTATTCTTACACTCACTGACAGTGACAGTTTGAAGATGTCACTGGCAGGCGTGATCTATATATTAAGATCTGTGGATAAGGCGGCAAGTTCGAAATGGTTAAGAAAGTTAAAAGAGCTGCAAACTGAATATATGAGTATCTTGGCGACGTGTGTGTGCGCAGGTGTTCACGTCCAGCGCGCGCGCGGCGGACGCCGAGCCCGCGGCCGGCGCGCCCAACGCCGTGGTGAGTGCCGGGACCGCCGCCTGCTTGCTCTGCCTTAGTAGGGCGGAGGGGGTTCATGACTTACAAAATAATTTAAAATTTAATGAATGGGGGGAAAAGTGTATATTAAATGCATGGCCTGGACTGTATCCCTGTGTCGTTTTCTATGAGTCATTCCGTTTGAGAGATATGTAGTTGTTACTTCAGACTATCGACAACGTCTATACCAAATTTCAACCAAATCTGTTTAGCTGTTTCGCCATAAATCAGACATACATACTTTCGCGTTAATTTTATTATTTAGGATTTAAGAACTGTTGTATCTCCTATAATGCGATGAATGAAACTTTCGTAGTCGATAGTCTACCAGTATGTAGGTAAACCAAATCCTAGTGCTCTTTGACGCTTTGATGTTACTAAAATAAATTTAATGTTTACGTATATATCTATGTATTCAGGAGGATTGGGAATCACCAGAGGCGAATGGCCCCGCGGAGAGTCACATCGCCACATACACTTACCACAACACACACCACCATCTAATCGACGTGAGTTGTCAATTGTTTTATTTTTCAACATCATCGTCATGTTCATCATCACAATGATCATGATCATCATCGTTGTGATCCGCATAAGCATTATCATACAAGCCATAGAATGTTCACAGCCCTACACGAGAAAGGGGGAAATTTTATCTTATATACCGCGTTGAGCCGGCTTGGTGCCCGTAGCTGTGCTGTAGTGAATATACCGCCATTTGTCGGTTCCGGTACCTCAGGCGCTTTTTAAGCCCCAGGAACTGGCACAATACTATCCTACTCAGTACAATTTTCTATAGTACTAATAGATTTACTTTGCAGTTTATGACAATTTTTAAGGTTTAAATCATTTAAACACAAAATTTCAGTGTTGTTTTAATTTTCATTTGGTTACTGAAATAACAGAAACGCTAGTACTCCATAAAAAAATATTTACGTTGCCAGTTCTTTTCTCTAAGAAATCCGATGTACATTTCTGTATTTCTACTCCTATGGATTTAATAGAGGCGTTAGATTGTGTAAGTCATGATATTCTTCGCTATAAAATCTGTCCACTAATATTATTTACTTAACACGTTATGTGATACATAACTATCGACTTAAATGCCTAAATTTATATGGTTAGAAAACGAATTTATTTCAGCCCAGCTTGGTTTAGAGATATCAAATATGGCGTTCCACAAGGCAGTATTTTAGACTCACTGCTGTTTATTATATTCATTCACTATACATTGTCTGAAGCTGCGTACATAGCGCAAGTCATTTGTAAATGTAGAGTTATACATTGATTCGCAAACCATTGCATCGTGTCAATGATAAACGAGGAGTACTACTCACATATATATGATTGATCGGTTCCACCCGGCAGGCGATGAGCGGGCGAGGACAATCGCCCGGCGCGGGCGGGGGCACCGGTGGCGGCGGCGCGGGGGCGGGGACGGGGGCGGGCGCTGGGGCGGGCGGGGGCGCGCTCCCGGCGGCAGGCACGTCCCCCCACCACCCACACCCCGACACCTACCACTTACCGCAGGTATGTGATACATAGACATACTTGTTCACCACTTAGAATTGGGCGGCCAATTGGTCAACGTTTGTTTACAAATATATATGTAATATTATGTAGTCGTCAACTATTCTGCATTAGCTTAATGCTCGCGATTTTTTCCTCGAGATCTTTCTTTTCATCTATGCCTATGATACAGGTTAAAGTAGTTTTTCGCTCCCTGACGTAGGTATGACTTTTTGCACAGTTTAGGAATGTCGTGCGAATTCCAAAGACAAATAAAAAAAATACCTGTTAAATCCTACGGGACATGTTTTTGGGGTAAAAAGTAACCTACGTGTTACTCCAGTCTCTCAGTCCCTATACCGACTTTATTGATCTATTCAGCTGTCCCGGCGTACATCCTCACGATCTCTCCGTCGCCCTCACACTGGCACTCCACAATCAATCACACTTTACACACAGTTCTTCCGTCGAGCAGCGCACCGTGTCCGCGCGCGAACGCGTGCAGGCAGCACTTCCCGCCCCTCGAGCGGGGACCGGCCGCGGGAGTGCGGGCTCACTGTGTTCTCTTTAGCAAATATAACTTCGTCCGCCGACTCCGTCCGCCGGAGCCGGGCGCGGGAGCCTGGAATCGGGCAAAGGGTCGCAAGGTTATACAAAACAACCTCGCCCCCTTCCGCAATGGCGCTGGAATTAACGTCTGAGTAGTCTAGCACTAGATTCGTCTGAAAACTAAACATTCTTACCAACTTTTGCGTTCATAATATTAGTTTTGAATAATTATAATTAAATAATAAGTCGCACAATTTCTCCTTCATTGACCTGACTCCGAGATAAGTCGCTTAAAGCACTCGTGATCACAAATAGAATACTTAAATACATATATTCAATACCCAGACACGAACAAACACAAACATCATCATATAAACCCACGACCCTTGGCGCAGAAGATAGGATCGCTATCATCAAATTAGCCGTACAACTTCTACAGCTGGTCCTAGACTTCTCCTAGGCTTTTTGACTCGTATGACAGTGTCTTGAGTGGTAGTATCCATTGTGTTCCAGCCCATGGGCATGTCAGGGTCGCTGTCGGCGGCGCAGTCGCAATACCTCTCACAGCTGACGCAGCAGTCCCAGCGACACGATAACAGTATGTATTATACTACCTAATTTTATATTACAATTCTCTTAAAATTTAAGCTATCATCATATCAGCCATAGAAAGTCCACTGCTGGACATAGACCTTCCCAAGACAGGAATATTATCCGTAATTGCCGCGCTAAGCAAGCGTGCTGGCAATTGCAGCACAACTTGCCGATGAAGATGCTAATAAGCTGCGTTGTTCCGGATGGATATACCGCCATCTGTCTGTTCTGATACCTTAGTCGGTTCTAACGACCACTGGTACAGAGGGAGGTGCTATTCTACTCTGCCGATACCCAAGCTCACTTTTGCAGTAACCTATAGAAATGTGAGATTACTCTAGAATTTTAAGTTTTTTAACATATCGCATCCCCAGATGCGACCAGTCGCGGTTCTAGATGAACACACACTCAAAATAATATATTTGGCCCAATTCTTGTAAGCGACTGCAACAAATAGATACTATATTTATATCATCACAACAGCCATTGGAAGTCCACTGCTGGACATAAGCCCCTCTAATAAAGGAGGTTTTTTGCCCATAATTGCCGTGCTGGGCAAGCGTGTTGGCAATCACCCATCCCCGCCTTATGCATTTGAGCTCCACTGTTTCGGATGGATATACCGCCATTTGTGGTACCTTAGTCGCCCCTACGATACCTGGTGCAATGGGAAGTATTATTATTTTCTGCCGGTACCTCACGGCATTACCGGTACCTCACGGCACTGTAAATTTATATCTATTTCAAAATGTTTATTATTCGCATATTTCCGAAAGAAAAGAATTCTGGACATGTTGACTTTTGAAGTCTTCCAGAAGGACCTTGACACTTCGTTTAAATTTTCATATAAATAGCGATTTTTCTAGAATTGTGCGTAACATATTGTTTTGAGTTGGTGCAGTGTTCATAGTTCATAGGGCTGCGACTGATCGCAACTGGGGTTGCGATATATTAAAAAACTTCATATTCTAGAGTACACGTTAGAATAGCATCTTCCTCTGTACCAGGTGTTCACATAGGACTGCGACTTATTCTTAAGTAACCACTGACTAACAATTAGCACAGACATTTATTACAGTGAACTTTTGTTTTTTTAGTGTAATATTTTTTATTGGTACAATAATTTTTTATTTAGTGCCCTTTATTGATAATGATAGATACCTTGTCGTTTTTAATGGACATATATTGTGGGGATATGTGATAAAATATTTGTATTACGTTTTACTTTTGAATTTAGTACAGATGTAGGATTGAGGTATACTCAAGCAACAATGAACTGGCACGATTTTTATACGCTCCGATGTCGCTCTACCCGCGGGGCAAGCGGGCACACACGGGCGTGAGGTCGCGCATTAATGCGGGGACTTCCCCGCGCGATACAAAACGGTCTCTCATTAATAGCCAACCCTGTGGGGGACTTATCGCGCGGTACAATAAGGTCGCTCATTAAAGGGCAACCCAAAGGGGACTTCCCCGCGCGGTACGCGGGTACAATGAGTTCGCTTATTAATGAACTGTCTTGCCCATCTCGGTTCGCACTGTTAACGTGTGTATTCCATCCTTTTCCACCAAAATTGGATGAATAGAATAAAAAAATGTGCGAGATATGTGTGGCATGCTCGGTGTGTAACCCGCGTGTGTGGGCCCGCAGGCGCCGGCGTGTACGCGGCCAACTACGCGGTGTACGGCGCGGGCACGGGCGTGGGCGCGGGAGCAGGAGTGGGCACGGGCGCGGACGCGGGCGCGCCGCGCAAGCAGCGGGCGCGCGTGCCGCCGCCCTCCAAGGTCAGTGTCGGCAGCTGATATGTTAGATGACTCTTATGACCTTGTCGGATCATCAGGGTTATCAGTATTGTCAATATAATACAGTTTAGCACTTCATATTTCTGAATAATATTTGTTCTGTTCATTATTTTTGACAATATGAAAGTGCTTGTAATGGGCCTGCTTGAATAAATAATAATTTGATTTGATTGTCAGGAAGGTTCATATGTAAGAATCTTCCTAACGTTTGTTAGGAAGATTTTCGGAAAAATTATATACACTCATTTGCAAAAAAAAACGGGCACCTAAGCAATGAACAATTTCAAATGTTACTATTGGTTTGTTTGATAAGACTGGTCAACACTGATTTTGCCACACGAACTTTGATAGCTAATTTTGTTTTATCAATCTACCCTCATCATTAAATCACAGTTGTCACCTGTCAGTTAGCCTCATATTTGTTGTGATACGGTAATACTCATAAATAGTACTACGGCGGTAAATTAACAGAAACGCTCACAAGTAAATCGTCATAAAAGTATTTGTACTTGAATTTGAATATTTTTTGTGATTTATTAATCCTGTGAACATGTCAAGTGTAATAATGACCCTAACTCTTTTTGTTATTATAAAGTTTAGAAGGCTAAAAGCAGTTTTATTGCATAATGGAAATAGGCTTCCGTCTGTACCTGTGGCCCATGCTTGAAATATGAAAGAAACCTATGAAAATATGAAACTTTTACTTGAAAAAAGAAATTACAGTACATATTCCTTCAAGTTAAAGTTGTTGCACTATTACTTGGACTCCAGCTGGGTTATACAAAGTTTTGCTGCTTTTTATGTGAATGGGATAGCCGAGACAGAACTAATCACTATATAAAAAAAACATGGCCTACGCGTGCATCATCAGTTCCTGGCCAAAAAAATGTTAAGTATGTAGGTATGTATGTATGGCCCTTGTAGAGCCAAATAATGTGCTTTTACCACCATTGCATATCAAATTAGGATTAATAAAAAAAATTGTGAAGGGAATGGATCGCAGTGGGAGTGGATTTTTGTGCCTAAAAGAAAATTTCCCTAAAATAAGTGATGCAAAAATAAAAGAGGGTATTTTTGTTGGCCCTCAAATCAGGGAGTTAAAAAAAAGATTCAACATTTGAAGAAAAATTAAGCGGTTTAGAAAAATGTGACAATTTAGGGGCTGTCAGTGACGAGCACGGCGAGAGGTTCCACCAGGACATTTCTAGTATGGAAAAGCGGTACCAGGGCAAATGGAGCCCAAATATGTTAGCGGATTACTGCTGGACAATTAAAAGGGACCAACCAGAAGCTAAACATTCAAAAAAACTTAAACTATTAACTAATTTATAAAAAAATAAACGTCAAACGTTTACGAGATCTGTATTTTTTCATAATATATTAAATTACTCAATAGAATAAAATCCTCGGCTAGCAAATTTCTTGGAACTGTTAATTTTTTCTTATAATCACCAATTAAAGTAAAAAATATCAAAAAGTCCATGTGGCATGAAAAAATTTAAATTTTGTTGACCAGTATAATTATAGGTAGTATTACTTTCACAAATTTGTAAATTAATAAGCAAATAACTATTTTCGTCAGTATTATCATAAAATTTTGATGAAATTTATGGATTTTAATGCTAAAGTTTACTAGTAGTGTAGTAGAAGTAAAAGTTAACAAAGATTTTTGGTTGTTTTTCTTTTCCTTTCTTCCCAAGTTCCACGCCCTCGGGGTAAAAGTCCACGCCGGCTGTCCCATCCGTTTATTTGCTACATACAAACCGCCGAATACTCGCTGTAACATCAGCGAAATGATCCAATTTATGGCGGACCCCACGCCTACCTTGGTGGCGGGGGACTTAAATAGCAAACACACGGCATGGATCTCTGCGCATTGCTGCAGAGGGGGCAGGACGCTACTCCGAGCTGCGGAGGACCACGGCTTCACCGTGAGTGGCCCGGAGGTGCCTACGCACTAACCCTTTGCACGCCCCCTTTCGTAATCGACATCGCGATCCACAAAGGCCTGGACAGCGTGTTGACGCAGGAGACCCTCCTCGAGGATCTCCAATCTGATCGTCTCCCGGTGCTGGTGGTAATTGAAAAAAAACCGACCACTTTGACACCACCGGCTGCTCGCCAAACCATAGATTGGAAGGCGTTCAGTTCTGCCATGCATTCGAACACCCCTACGCTACCAATTACCACCTCTAAGGACGTTGAGCTGCTCGCCAATGCACTCACCACCTGCATTCAAGACGTTGCAAAGTCATCATCGCGCACCATGCCCAGCAGCAGCAGGCTCCAGCCGCTGCCCAAGGGCATCGGGGACTTATTAGCGAAGAAGCGACGTCTAAGAAAAAAATGGCAGCAGACACGCTGCCCGACCCTCAAGCGTCAGCTCAACGCCCTTACCGAACAGGTGAGACACGAACTGAGGTCGCATGAAGCAAAAGCTAGGATCGTCATGTAGAGAACGCGGGCGAAGATTGGAACAGTGTCCATCGCCTATGTCGCCAGATCTCTAAGAAACCGGCTCCAATCACACTCCTCCTCGGACCAGATGGCCACTCGAGATACGGAAGACCGCGCGGAGATTTTCGCCGAACACCTAGAACGCCAGTTCCGCCCGAACTCCTGTGACGACGTAGAACACGTCGAGACGGCGACCCGGTACCTTCGAGAGTACCTCGACGTTCCCATAGCGGCAGATGAAGAACCCGTCGTCTTCACGCCCGGGCAGGTCAGCAGAACAATAAACCGATTGAAACCCAAGAAAGCACCTGGCCTTGACAACATCACCGGCAACATGCTGCGACACCTTCCACCGAAAAGCATCACTGCACTGATTCGCCTCTTTAACGACATCAACCGCACAGGCCACTTCCCACAACATTGGAAAATGGGAGGGGTAATCATGCTGCCCAAGCCCGGGAAGAACATACTCAAGCCCGAGAGTTACCGTCCTATCACACTGGCACCTACGTTATCCAAGGTGTATAAGAAGTACAGCACGTAAGACCGAGGGAGGAGCAGTACGGATTTCGGACAGAACACTACCTCACTGCAAGTAGCGAGAGTACTTCATCATATGACGCTGGCCTTCAATAAGAAGGAATACACCGCTACAGTACTCCTCGACATGGAGAAGGCGTTTGATAAGGTGTGGCACCAGGGTCTGCTATTCAAATTGTCAACGTCACAAACACCCCGTCGGATCACACGAGTGGTAGCTTCCTTCCTCGATAAGAGATATTTTCGAGTGAAATTGGAAAACGTTCTATTAATAGAACGAGCCGCTGAGGCCGGTGTACCTCAGGGCGCTGCATCTCGCCCGCGCTTTACAGCCTGTACACGGACGACATACCGGTAGGAGAAGGAACTACAGAACACCCTCGACCTACTGCCCGAGTGGCTAAGCAGGTGGAGACTGCAGGTGAGCGTAACCAAGACTCAGGCTGCAGTCATTGACCGTTACCGTCAATTCCCGAAACCACTGAAGCTAATGGGGCACGAAGTCACGTGGTCCCATGCGGTCAAGTATCTGGGGATCACAATAGACAGCCTCCGGAGCATGAAGCACCACACCGAACAAGTACGCAAATAACGCGTTCAAACATACGCCAAAAAACGCCTATGCAGGCAACGAAAAGAAGCCGTTTAAAATGTTAGGTATTAAATACAATTTAATAGTCAAGACACATGCGCAGAAAATGTTAAAAAAAGTAAGTAGAATAAAGAAATTTTTTTCTCCCGCTACCCGATGACCCGCCGATATAGCTCGGCGGCGCGTGTACCGCGACAGGCGCCGCGCGCCGCGCTCGGCAACTACGACTTGGTTGTTTGTTTTTTCTTTAGTAAAAGAAAAGCAGATAAATGTTTAGTATCGAGTGTGCCCCCTCTAGCTGAAATCACAGCTTGAATTCGTCTGGGTATGCTAGCGAGGATATCCCGGATATTTGCTTGCGGAATACGTTCCCAATCCGCGGTAATCACATTCTTCAGCTCTCTGATGGTCTGCGGAGCCGGTTGTACTGATCTCACGCGTCGTTTCAGAACATCCCAGACATGCTCTATAGGATTGATGTCGGGACTTCGAGCTGGCCAATCCAAACGACGAATACCGACCTCTTGCACGTACGCTTCCACATCGCCAGAAGGGTGGGCGCGAGCGTTGTCGTCCATAAAAATTGAGTCTTTGTCTAAAGCGGCCAATGCGGGTCGTGCATGAGCCGTTTTCAATGAAGACTAACTCTTTACGATTCATTGAATTTATTCCTGCCCAAAACATAACTAAACCCCCACAATAAAGTGTGATTTCTTTAAAACCAGCCTCTGCAAAGCGTTCTCCTCGTCTTCGTAGCACTCGCCGACATCGATCTTCACCGAACAGATATATCCTTGCTTCATCGTAAAACAATACCCTATTCCAGTCCAATAAACCTAAGCTTGGCAACTCTGTGCTCACAGAGTAACTTAGGGCCGCGGGCCGGGCGATGACTGCGTATATTGGCCGCGAGATGCCTCCTCCATAGACTAATATGCACATTTCTTACTTCTTCGAGGTTGTTCTTAAGGTCCACATACGAAGATTTGCGATTTCTCAATGCGCGACTCATAGGAAAACGATCATCCCGTGGTTGGGTACATGGTTTTCTTCCAGAACCAGGCCTTCTCTCGACGAAACCGGTGTCTTGATACCGCTGCTAGGTCTTTTGAACCGTCGAGCGACTCACACTTAGCCTCTGAGCCACGAAGCATTGGCTGCAACCCTCTTCGAGCAGCGCAATAATTTTGGTAGCTTTTAGCTACCACTTTCTCTAACATTATTAAGACAGCTAAACAGCAATAAATGAAGCATTGACAATTAAGCATATGAAATAAATTCATTAAAATTGACTAAAAGTTGAAAACCGATATTATCTTTTGGAACTTCGCACCAAAAATGTACGATAAAAAGTGGTTTTCTGTAAAAACGAATTAAGAACGTACTGTTTTTAACACCACGGCATTTTTAAAACCGGCCAGTAACATGTACAAATGATTGAAATCATTTTGGTACCGTTTTTTAAAAGAAGAATTAGGTAAAATCAAAACCGCCCGTTCTTTTGCAAATGAGTGTATTTAGTCAAATTCGTTTGACAGTTGGCGCGTATGAAAGAATGCGCGATGTATATTTAGCACGACTGCAATGATAAATGCAATATTTCTGTAATAAATATTTTTTATTATTAAGTAAAACATTTCCATAGTTGACTAGACAGCGTCTGTCGGGTCAGTAGACTCCGTTTATCATGACCCCGCCTATATTGACAAACCGCTTAGTATGAAGTGTGTAAACTTTGGTTTTCATACAAAATGTTTAGCAACTTTGTCGAATACAATGACTTCACTTGTGCCGGATATATGGACATGTCGCTTGTGGCCTATTTTAAGAAACGATCTCCGGTTTTTATAACTGACTTGATTCCTAATATTTTTTATTTTCGTGACCATAATCAATGACTACGTTGAACGAACGCGTGCTTTGTTTAGTCGATTATTTTATTATTAACATATTCTTTGTAATGTGTCTACTTTATTAAACTAAATATCTTACAAAAATACTAAATAGCTCTTACATATGTTTTAAGCCTTAGCTTAGTATGACCTTCGTATAATAAGACGAGTTTGCTACTTCCCTTTGTGGTCATTGTAAACGGATTCTACAGTATATATTTGCATAAGATATTTATACAGAAGTGTGCGTGCGTGTAGTGCGCGCGCGCATAGCGTGCGCGCGTGTAGTGTATAGAGTGCGTGGGAAGTAAGTGGCGTGCGTGCGCAGATCCCGATGTCGGCGGTGGAGATGCCGGCGGGCGGCGACGTGCTGCTGGACGTGCAGTTCGGCGCGCTGGACGGCGAGCCCACGCCCGACGCGCAGGTATGTTCCGTGCTTCTGTGCCGGTTGCGTGCACCTGTGCTGGTTTCGTGCATCTATGCTGGTTTAACTTTTTTAAACAGATTTGAATTTGTATCACCTCATGTTAGGAATCACAATTCGTGGAGTAGTTTTTCTTTTAAAATTGTAGTAGAGATTTTTTTATTAGACCAGTTCGACAAAACGCTCGTAATATCACTCGGGTGTCGTCAACTTTGTGACTTAAAGATATTATGTCATGTTACTAATTCATTGTAAGTAATTTCATTGCTTCTTTCACCCTTCAAACCTGAACAAGACAATCCGAACACTGCTGTTTAGCAGGTAGAAATAGGTGAGAGCGAGGTACCAATGCGAACGACCTCTATATGAGGTCTTCCTCATGTAAAGTCTATAAGATTGAAAGCGCAGATCGACGTAGTGTCACCAACTTCAAAAATATTTATTCCTATAGTTTTTTCAAAGACCTCTAAAATCGCCTCAAGTATTTAGTTGTCCCCTTAAAATATACATAAATATGAATTATTAAGAAATATGCTGTAATCTAAAGGTTCAGATTTAAATCATGCTTGTTGACATTGAATCAATTTAACATATTAATACATGGGATCAAATGTGGTATAATACTATTTCCACATCGCCACAGGGTAGTTGTAGAATTACTTACTAGACGTCGTCATAAGTCGGTACGTCAAGAAATAATAATGAATACTATCAATTTAGAAATATTACAATTCAAAATAAATAAAAATGAAACTTAAAACAATGTCATCTCACTTATTTACCCCATAAACGTGTGGTGGGGGGAGTAAGTCGAGAGGGCGGGTGTGTGACGTGGTGTGGTGTGGTCGCAGGCGGCGCCGGAGCCGCCGGCGGCGCCGGCGCACGACGCCGCGCCCGACGCGCCGCCCGCCGCCTGCGTCGCGCCCGGCGCCAAGGTCAGTCGCGCGCACGCGCACGCAAGCCAGACAAACTACGTATTGTGCCCGTTGTCCTCTCTACGACACGCGTTATCCCCAAACGCCTAGTCCCACAATTGTTTAAAATTAATAGATATTGAACAATCCACTTCTTTCACACTCTAGAAAGTCGCAATTTAAACACATGCAAGATTGTAAGAAAGTTTTTGCAAGTGAATGATCACTCACTAGATGCTGCATTTTACTTGACTGCGGCCCGTAGAATACCAGCCAACAAGCTGGGAATAGTAATAATAGTAGTAATAGTAATGTAATAAAATATTTGTGTTTGTTCTGTGTCTGGGTGTTAAAATATATATTTAAGTAGCCAAGTCAATGTATGAGATGTTGTATGATTATAATATTTTTCGTTCTCTTACGAGTCTTCGAGTAAATACAATGTTTAAGTTAGTGGGGTGGGGGGGGGATCAGTGTCATAAATTTGCATAGTTTGCACTTTTGCAGGTGTTTATTATTATAGATACACACATATTTAACACCCATACACGGAACACAAAGTAGGATCACCTGGTGTTTCTCAGGCTCGTTGAAATTTTATGTCATCTTGCGAATATATAAACGTGCTATGTATTATTTCAGTTAAGCGAGAGTTTATCGTCGGCGGTAGAGACGCCGGCTCCCAGCCAGCCGCCCGCCTCTGAACCCGCAGTCTCTAATGCCGCATGTAAGTGAACTTGATAAATTTATATCCTTCTAGCTGTGCCAGCGACTTCGTCCGCGTGGAACAATGACTGAGCAACATATTTATGTATGTTAAATTATAAAAAATAATAACTTAAAATGTTTTTTGAAAAAAAAATAGTGAGGACCACCCTTAACATTTAGGGGATGAAAATTAGATGTCCAATTGCCACCCTAGGCGATATGCACGCTAAGATTCATGAAAACCAGTCGATCCGTTTTAGAGGAGTTCGATAACGTACTACCATGACATGAGAATTTTATATCTACACTTATATTATAAAGAGGAAAGATTTGTATTTTTGTATGTAGCGAATAAACCTAAAAAGCACTCGAACGATTTTAATAACTCTTTTTTTATTAGAAAGCTACATTATAATTCAGTAACATAGGCTATATTTAGTACTAGATTACTTTAATTTAATTTTGTTTTTCTTTAATTCCTATTAAAACCAAAGGTGTAAAAAATTAGCCATACAATGTCTTTCATCGCATACGCTGCGAAGAATATTAATGATAGGACAAAAATTATTTGACAATATTATATAATATATCAATATCTACAAAAAACTTTGCGAGACCATATGTCTAACTATTGTAGTTACGTCACTTTTTTACATTTAACAAATTGATAGAAATGCCGATCAAAATCAGACCGTGTTATCCATACCATTTATAATTTTTTATCCAAATAAATAACGTAATATTTAAAACTGTCTTAATATCTGATGATTACTTTTTGAATTATTGAAATCGGATATTCCATTTAAAAGATATCATGAAATTAATATAAAAATACGTGGCGCCACGCAGCGCATCCAGTAACTAACTCGACGAGAGCACGAGAGCATGTATTTGGCACTTTCTTGAGTAGGATCTCCTGAAAATCAATACGGTTCGTTGCCGCCTACAAGTACCACAGCCAACGTAGTGCACAGAGAGGCTTTAAGATAAGCATACAATTTTTTTCAAATTAGGGATTCATGGTCGTTTTAATTAGCATGCTTATTACTTATATATATGTAGGTTATGTCTGTTCGTGCGAAGCCGGGACGGACCGCTAGTATCAGATATAGATATAACAATTAATTGAAATATCTTTGAAAATCGAAGAACTTTCATAGTTTCTTTGCACTATCCATTTACAATAAAATATTTAAAGTATATTACTCGAGTTTCATAACTTTTATTGAAGAACCTTCAAACCGAATTTCATTTGAATACCTTCAAAAACAGTTTCACTCTCTTATCGGGTGAATTTACAAGTGGAGGTACTATTCTAATCTGGCAGTACCACTAATAAACGTACTTTGCGGTATCAGATTTAATCAAAGGTATTCAATTTGGTACACTTGTTAAATTGCGCAGTGCTAGAGCAGTGCGGTGTTATGTCGCTACTGGTGTAATAACTGCGCTAGAGTGAGACGGGCTCTCTACATTTGTGGCTTGTTCTTGCAAGAGATTTGTTAGTAGAGTCCTACACCCGTGTTTGATTCATCGAAATGACCATAGCCTAATAGTAAAATGAACGTACAATCAATAGAATCAAACTGAAGCGCCTATTAAATGAGGCATGAGGTAGACCTCATACAAAGGTCGTCCGCTTTGGTACCTCACTCCCACCTACTTCTACCGCCAAGTAGCTGTGTTCCAGTTTGAAGAGTGCAAGGATGCAAGTGAAGTGGTCCTACATAAAATATCGGGGTGTGAACCCGGGTGAATAATTTACGTCACAACACAGCACAGTTAACAAATAGGGCAGTGACATTACTAGATTATGAGACATAATATCTTCAAGTCACAAGGTTGGCAACGCGCTGGTGATATTCTTGTGATATACGAGTGTCTATAGGCGGCGGTGACGGGTACTATCAGGCGAAACATTACATTGCCTCTCTCATCCTTCCAAACGGAACACGGCATATCGTCGTTTAAGTTCTAACACAGCGTAAGTCAAAATGTTGACACTTTGTACAAACATTTGGGAAAAACATTGCTCACGTTTCATAAAATCATTTTAAAACTAATTGCTTGTGCATTTAGTTGGTGCAAAATAGATTTCGTTTAAATAATACACGGTATAAAACGTTTACTGCAGCAATAGAAATGTAATATCGTGTTATCATGGGGCTTAATTATTAAGTTGCCAAGTTTGACATCCGCGGTGTTAGAACTTATGCGACGATATGTTGTTTGGCGGTAGAGGTTGTGAGTGAGGTACCAATGCAGACGACCTGTGTTCTTTTGGAGAATGTCAAAAAAAGCTCGTGTAATAAATTTGTTCTTTATCTGTTACAGCCTTGGAGAAACAACTGTCGGCGTCCATGAAGCAGCTCGGCATGAGCGAACCGCGCCGCGACCCGCCGCACCACTACCAACACCGGCCCAAGGTACCGCCGCCAGATGGGAGTGATTTCACCTTATGCTGCAAGGGTCGTGGGATCAATCCGTACCCCCAACAATTATATGATTGGCTGTGTCTGGGTTTTAAATATATGTATTTTAGTATTATATTGGTGATTCCTTTGTTGTCTGATGTCCGTAATACAAGTGCTTTAAGAGACTTGGCTCGTAGTCAGGTCGATATGTGAGTGTTGTGTGAGTATGACGCTCAATTATGCGTGCCCGCGCATACACGTCCCGCCAGGTAACATCACTTCTATGAATGTCTCCCAGAGTCGGTCTCACACAGGCTCTTCGCAATCACAAACCCTTCACACACATTGTTTTCGTAGTGCAGTATACACCACGCTCGCTAGCGCGTACAGTCCCGGCTCCTAGACTGGTAACCGACCGCACTAGTGCGGCACGAATAATACATAAATTTAATATGTAAATATATAAATATTTAAACCCAGACACAGAACAAACATAAATATCATCATATAAATATTAGACCTAGGTGGGGGTCGCTCCCACGACCATTGGTGCACTAACTATGATCACTGCCGTCTGCGCCATCTGGCGCGTCTATCCAACTTATGAATGTACATCTATATTATCAGAACTTCACTTCGCGTATCTAGTACTTTGTACCCTGCCAGTGGCAGGGTACAATGTACTAGTTACTACAATTTATTCTATGTTAAATTGGCAGGCTGCCACTTGCCTTAACATAGAATACTAGCTTTCCGCCCGTGATTTTGTTCGCGAGGTGTTTGCTTTATATCTCAACCCTGAAGAAAAATAAATTAAATTAATATACCAATTCCTAAAAAAAGTTAAATATGCCCCTCGAGAACTTGTATTTGCGATAAAAACTTAGTCTGTGTAATATTCCAGATTATTAATATATATGTGCCAAATCTGTTCAGCCGTTCTAGCCTGAAGTATTTACATACATCCGAATATTCAAACTTTCAGGTTAAAATATACTAGCGACCCGCCCCAGCCTCGCTCGGGTGCAATGAGGGTAAAAAAAAATAGTTATTGTAGGTTATCCCTAAGAGATGGACATATACCATCGCGGACTTTGTTGTAGACTTTTTTTATGTTGTGCGTTTGCAATGTAATCGCAAAATAATGATGTTTATTTACGACATCACATTAGAAATCTCTAAAATTATCTATCTCTTGAATCGTTATCATATAATCATCATATCATACATCACGCCTGTGTCCCATCGAGGTAGGCAGAGACTATCGATTTGGCATATTTCTCTCGCTTTTTTAACTCGCATTAGTCCGTTCATACACGCTCGATTATTCATAGTACTTCTGACCTGACTCTTCTTTAATACCCTTTTCTACCTGGTTAAGATATGTTCGCCTCGGTCGTCCTATAGCATATCCATTCACATCCGCTCTTTATTAACGGGCCCGATGGCGCAGATGGTAGTGATCCTTTCTGTGCACCAGGGGTCGTGGGTTCGAATCCCACCCAGAGCAAATATTTATATGATGATATTTGTGTTTGCTCTGTGTATGGGTGTAAAATATATGTATTTAAGTAGTATATTTGTGATTTCTCTGTTGTCTGGCGTCCGTAACACAAGTGCTTTAAGCGACTTACCACGGAGTCAGGTCAATGTATGAGATGTTGTGGGAATTTATTATTATTATTATATTATATTTGTGCAGACATTCTATTTTATCCATCCTTCCATATGTCCAAACCATTTCAACATTCTTTTCCCTATTGTTGTCACATCATCTTTTACACCACATCGATCTTTTGAAATATTGTTGTATGTCAACTGACCTTGATAATGTACTTTGGTGGTCTACAGCAAAACGCTACAACGGGCCCGCAACAACAACCGCAACTGCAACAGTCCCAACAGCCTCAACAACAACAACAGCAGCAGCAGCAACAACAACAGCAGCAGCAGCAGCAACAGCAGCAGCAGCAGCAACAACAAAATGTGTACCAACACGCGGTGTCACATCACCCGCCTGTATACGGTGCCAACGTTTATGCAGCTCCTCAGGTAATGTGCTTGTACCCAAATAACAGTATTCGTTCATTAAAATTTTTGGTATCCGTTTACTCATTGATGTTACTATGATTAAACTATCGATACATGCCACTTTTACAATAGGTCCCTTGACAACATGCAGCTTTCACTAAAGACCCCTTCGCAAGGTGCCACTTTCACAAAAGGCCCTTTTACAAAATACCACATTAATAGAATGTCCCTTTACAAGATGCCACTTTCACAAAAGGTCCCTTAACAAAAACCCACATTAGCAAAAGGCCCCTTTAGAAGATGCCACTTTTACAAAATCACACATTAACAAAAGGTCCCATTACTTGATGCCACTTTCACAAAAGGACTCTGTATTAAATAATACTTTAAAAAAAGTGCCATCATAAATACTACTTTTACAACTGATCCCTTAATGTGTACACTTTTGCAGTAGACCCCTTCGCAAGATGCCACTTTTACAAAACATCATAAGATTAATTAAAAATGTCTCCCGTATAAGATAAATAAATTAATAATATTTGTATTGTAAGATTCCAAACTCAATGTACATTCCCATATTCGCTCCTGATCTTACCATGGATACCCTCGGCAGGTGAACTCCACCAACGCGTCGCTGACGGGCGCGTCGGGCATGGCGGCCGGCGCCTACCCGTCCAGCGTCAGCCTCACGCAGTACCAGCCCATCATCAACTCCTACCAGGTACGCTCGCCGCACTCGACCCTCGCTCGCACTGACAGCCGTTACACTGAGATGCCCGCGACTTCGTCCGCGTTAAATAGTTTTTTTGGGTACCGTACCTAACCTACCTTAACTTAAATAAACTTTGAATGCCATGTTTATTTATATCATCTAAATGGCCTAAAAATAAGTTTCAAGTTTCTAGTTCGATACGCGTTCTATCTAAAAACTAGTTTTTAACTGTAACAACACATACCGCTATTAGTTGGTTTCAGTACCTAGTCTCCTTCAGTCACAATGCAGTCGGGCGACCTTTGTTCTCCACGTTCGGGTGGCTTGGACCGATCGTTACTTAAATACACGTACGAAATTTAGAAAAAGGGAATGCTTACAGTATGGCTGTTATATAATTCAATTTTTATACGTAAAATAATATGCATTATTGTTTATGAGCGTTAAATGAAAATTGTTATATAATTAAACACTTCATTTAATGGTATTTCTTGCCCAATATTTTTTCTGACGATTCTAAAGCTACAGATTAAATGACGGCCCGATAGCGCAGTTGGTGGTGATGCCATCTTGTGCCAAGGGTCCTGAGCTCGAACCACACCCACACTTACATGATGATATTTATATTTGTCCTCTATGGGTGTTAAAAATATGTATTTTATTTGTAATTCATCTTTTGTCTGTACCAGAAGTGCTTTAGGCGACTTACCACGGAGTCAGGTCAACATAACAGATCTTTTGTAAATATCATAAAAAAAAATAGCTAAGTGTGGCGCCGTTTTTCTTATAACATGTATATTAAGTTTGATTAAGCTTAGGAAATGATATACTATGCGTTGAAAACCCCTACGTATAAGACCGTCAAGTGGCAAAAGTGTATCCAACACGCGATGTCTAATAAATGCGGCGTTGTCTCGCAGCAGCAGACGTCGTCTTCGGCGGCGGCGTACGGCGGCAGCGCGCTGTACACGCACGCGGCGTATGCCTACGCGCCGCACTCGCACCATGCGCAGGCGCAACACTCGCACACGCCGCCGCCCAAGCTGCCGCACAAGGAACACGCGCAGGTACCGCCCCACCCCACCACACACGTGCTGACTATTGTACACGAACGTACCAACTATCTCTTCAGTAAAATACCATTATCGGCGAATAACATAAGCTTTATTTTGTACCATATTGTTACGAATAAGTTACTACATGGAGTCCGGCTTAATGTTTTTGGGGCGTTGAATTGATATTGACATTTATGTTTTGCAGTATGACAACTCAATAGCATCCAGCAATAGCCTCACCAGTACATCTACGACACAGACCACCACCGGCAAAGTCCCCACCACCAGTGGTGAGCTATTTTTATTTTTTTATGTTACTTACATTATGGTAGGTTAATAAAAGTATAACTTATGAAATATGTTAGTAATAATTAAAATTTTGTATAACGAATTAATATAAAGTAATAAACGTTAAAAAATATATAAATTAATAAGTACACAGAGGCGATAGAAGTGAGCAGCGTGCATACGATGACGTCACTGTCATCATGTTCGACAGAGGATTCTGTTACTTCTTTGTATTACTGTAGCAGTGGCTTGTTCGTAGCAGATGTGCTACGACCGATGTTCAATTCGCTACGGCGCGTAGCAGTGCGGTATTGGGCGCTTTATAACTTCTGTTTGCACTACTATTTTCATGTCCGAATTTATTTGTTCAAAACTGATTGTTTAATTTAAGAAATAATATAGGTTTAATATACGAGAATTTAGTGAGAGGTCCGGGAGGGAAAAGGAATTTAGGTATTTGTTATCTATATAAAAGAAAACACTTAGCAATATCTTCATTAGAATTTTGGTTGATTTTACAGTTCGTCTTTCTTGTCTTTCTTTTAAACGAAGATTTGTGTGTATCATTCAAATCATTAAAATTAAGAGCAAAATAAATAAAGGAAATGATTTGTAATAGTAAAAATTATCCACTTTTTATGTCGTTTCTTTGTTATATAGGTATGTTTAGGGAATAGATCATTATTAAATCAAATCAAGTTTGTTAATTATTATTTAGTGTTCATAATTACTTTGTTTAATACAGCAACGCATGTTGATTAAATTTTTTTCATAATTCAAAACCTTAATAGCCTTATAAATAAAATGAATCGTCGAAATGTATGTACGCGTATTCAACTACGATTGCACCAAATTGGATAATCGCCACTTATAACACCGCTCGAGTCATTTTGTACGGGTGCGAGAAATTGTATATTTCCTTATTTTATGGGCCCGATGGGGCATATGGTAGTGATCCTATCTTCTGTACCAAGAACGAACGTGGGTTCGTTCCCCACTCAGGGCAGATATTTATATGATGATATTTGTGTTCGTTATGTGTCTAGGTGTTAAAAACATGTCTAAGTATTATATTTGTAATTCCTCTATAGTCTGATGTTCGTAACACAAGTGCAAAAAGCGACTTGCCACGGGGTTAGGTCAATGTATGAGATGTGTTAATTTACCTTTGCATTTGAGATGACGTTGATGGTATAGTAGATGCTTAGGGAGTTTCTGAACATACGTCTCGTCAATAAATGTTGTGTGGCAAAGTTTTATTTTGACCCATAGAAAAAAGAAAAATAAAAAAATAACTGAAATGATACGCATTTTAATACGGATTTAGAGTGCGATTTCGACGATAATAGTTTCTTAAGAATATGTAACAAATACGGTATAAATTAAAAACAGATTTTTTTACAAATAAGTACGCGCGAGCAGCATCGATCCGCTACCACGAATTGCTCAGGCGGGAGTGAGTAGGATTTTGAATCTCGCACTGGCAAGGGGGTCTCCCCGAAAGCCCTGCGACGATCGGCGGATCGACCTGTGTTTTTTCATTAGTCGTAGTAACTCGACCGATGTGCTGTAGATATACTGCACATCGGTCGAGTGCTGACCGATGAGTGCGCGCCAACCGCTCGTGGTGTCCGCAGCGCACGGCAGCACGGCCAGCTCGGCGGCGGCCGCGGGCGCGGGCGCGGGGGCGGG
>JACJUM010002768.1:11898533-11925369 GCA_020976665.1 Heortia vitessoides
GGCGCGGGCGCGGGAGCGGGCGCGGGCAGCAACGCGGGCGCCGGCGCCGGAAGCGGCGGCACGCCGGGGTACGCGCAGGCGGCGCAGGCCGCGCAAGCCGCGCTCTACGGCACCGGGGTCGGCGGTGAGTGCAGCTGCTGGTGGGGCACACCGACAGGCTGGCTTTGAGATCTGTCTGTGTGTATTGAATGTTCCGGTCGACGTATGGGGCTTTCTATTGATGAAGCCGGAGCCGCACCGACGCCGGACCGGTTATTGTTGTCATCATCATCATCATATAGGTCTTTCCAAAAAAGGGGGAATCTGCCCGTAATTGCTGGGCAAGCGTGGTAGCAGTCGCAGAGCGCAGCTTTCGCGACGAGGATGCTGCTGCCCATTCCCACCCTGTTTCATTTGAGCTACTTTTTTTGGTTGGATATACCGCCATCAATGCCGAGTCGAGGTTAGATTACAGTTTGGTAAAGTTCGCATATTGACGTTCGCATTACGTATAAACTTATTATGCTTAACAATTTTTAATTAAATGTAGATGCGTTGATACTAAGGTATAAAATTCTTATATAAAAAGTCGTTTCGGTGCCTCATACTCACCCATTACTACCGCGAAATAGCATTATTCGTATTGCAGTGTTTGAATTGTGAGAGAGGCAGTGAAATTACTGGGTAATATGAAATGGGGTCCAATCATTAGGTTGGCGACGCGCTAGTGATATCTTTGCGATGAGGTATGGTTGTTTGCCAATTAAGAAGTACAATATATGCGGTCCGAAGGCGCATTCGGTAAATTTTATCTTGTACGCTAAAGGTCGTGATCCTCCGAGTTAAACTTATTCCAAAAAAAAAAATAAGTAATATTCTGACACAACTAGGTCGGAAAGATAAGAACCAGAGAAGACAAAGAGTTTATTTGATCCAAATTGTTTTTATTTGGTCCATACTCTGCTACAGATCGATGACTATAAATGTAACAGATTAAATCGCATTCGAAACGATTCAATGGGAGAACCAAGAGTGGCTGGTAGGAATATCATTTCACATTACTCAGTAATTTTTCTGCCCTTCAAACCGGAACGATGAACACTGTTGTTTGTCGATAAAAAAGTGAGAATCAGGTAACAATGCTGACAACCGTTGTTATAATATCTTATATTTTACATGCGATAGACCTTTATACGTACCGGACCTCCTACAAAGGTCGTCTGCATTGGTACTTCACTCACCTTTTTGTACCGCCAAATAGCAGTGTTCGCATTGCTGTGTTCCGGTTTGAATGGTGAAAGAGGTAGTGATGTTACTTAGTTATATTCACAACTTTTAGTCATGAGGTTGGCAGTGCGCTAGTGATATCCTTGTGATACTACGAGCGTCTATAGACTGCGGTGACGATTACCATCATGAGGATTGTGTATGTGGAAATAAATAGAGTTGTCCCACAGGTGTAGGAGGAGTCGGAGGAGTGGGGGGCGCGGCGGGTGCGTACGCGCCGTACGATGAAACTCAACTAATGAGGACCAGCACGACGTTACCGCATCATATGGTAAGTGACACCTGTGAAACTACCATATGATGCTACTATTACTCCACTCATAGAAACCTTCAAAAATCATAATAATATACTTTACATTTCCCACATTTTTATTTATCATCATTATCATACTGAAAGACGTCCATTGCTGGACATCGCCTCTCCAAGAAAGGCTGTTTATTGCTAATAATTGCCGCGCTGGGTAGGCTTGGTGGAAATTGCAAAGCTTAGCTTTGCGACGGGGAAGCTGTTGCCCCTGTCCTGATTGCGCTTGATAGTCCGCGATAATTTAACGTCCTCCTAAACGACGGCCACTCAAGCCGAGGTCCCTAAAGGCTCACCTAACCTTCCTATACTCGCGCACATATCTGTGAGACCGACGAAACAGTTTTTCGTAAATATTTTTTTTCCAAGAACTTTGAGAGCTTGTGCGTTCTGCCAGCTGCATGATTTGGGGTTCGCTTTAGGTTAGTACAAACACAAACTTCCGCTCTTTAATGAGCAGCTTGGTTCTCCCCCGGTGACGCTGATAGACGTCAAAGTCAACCAGCATTATATATATCTGCCATATTAGAAGTCCACTGCTGGACATAGGCCTCCCCAAGGTACGGGAAATTTTGGCCGTAATCGCCGCGCTGGACAAGCGTGTTGACAATCGCAGAGCGCAGCTTTCGCGACAGGTGTGCTGCTGCCCAATCGGGCCCTGTGCATTTGTGTTACGCTGTTTCGGATCGATATACCGCCAACGGTTGGTTTTGGTACCTTAGTCGCCTCTTACGAAACCAGGTACTATTGTACTCTGCCGGTAACCCACGGCTATCCAGCATTAGGTTCGTCAAAATATTTCAACAGCATCTATTCTACTTGCATGCTATATGCTCATCAGATCAGCCGTAGAAAGTCCACTATTGCAACACCTGGTACAGGAGGAGTACTATTCTACTCCGCTGGTACCATATGCTATGTACTATCTGTTTAATATAAGGGCCGATCTTCAAGTTTATATGTCCGATCTCCAGGGCGGGTACTACGAGGTCGGCTACGGAGGTCGGGAGGGCACGTTCGGTTTGGGCGCCGGCGAGAGGTTCGGCCGCACAGACGCCGCGTCTCCTCAGCAGGTAAGTCCCACTTGTATAAGTTGTATTGGATTTTTTTCCCTCCCTGGCTGGTCAATATATTACTCCAAGAAATTGGAATGAATTATTTTCATAGTGTTTCCTATTTCGACGGTCAGATATTCAATTGGCGTTAAGCAAACAAGTTTGTATTTATTCATTTTTGACTTTTGTTTATATTAGTTTCAATTTCAATAACATTTGTTAGAAACAGCATATTATATAGCAGAAATATATTTAATATTAAAAATAGCTTTTCAAAGAATAAAGTTATAACAAAGTAATTTTCTGTTCTTTCTGTAACATTTTCCATTACGACAATTGAATTTATGGCCATCGATATGATATACAACTATACGATATGATATACAACTCTACGATATGGTATACAAATTATGCAAGACTAGTTTAAAATTAGGTCACAGAATATAATTCTTTGTTCAAATGACTGTTTTATTTATGGTTATCTATGATTTGTTATTGATAGATAGATAGTCTTTTAATAGGTTAGATCATAATCACAATTTAATATAGTAGTAATTTGTATTAGATGTAAATCATAATTTAGTATTAAGTAAATAACTGTTTATTAATTTATTTATCAAAATAATTTTATCTCACAGAAAATCCAAATCGCTTACAAGCCAGTCAGCCAGTGTCAACACAAATCTTTCACAAAATTTCAAACAATAATTAATAATAATAAATCATACCAAGCCATTAAAAGTCCACTGTTGGACATAGGCCTCTAGAGTAGTAAACCTATCTTATTTGTTAAGGGTCGTGGGTTCGATCCCCGCCCAGAGCAAATATTTATATGATGATATTTGTGATTCCTCTGTTGTCTAGCGTCCGTATCATAAGCGCTTTAAGCGACTTACCTCGGAGACAGGTCAATGTATAAGATGTTGTGGGAATTTATAATAATAATAATTATTATTATTATTAATATACTTAAGGATAATGTCTATCAAATTAATAGACGAGATAATAGCAAAAAGGGATTAAGTTAAAACCTTCATTCTTAATTGAACCGTAATGCCACATCTTAAGGACTATTTTACATTTTACGTAACTTTTTAACTCCTACCCTTACTAACCTTTATATTGTAAAGGCGAAAATTTGTAACTATGGATGAATGTTCAATACTCTTTTATGCCGACACAGCCGAACAGATCTGAATGATATGTGGTATGGAATAACACGTAGGCTAAATTTTATCCCGAAATCAGTTTCCCGCGGGATAGAATAGATAAGCCTTCTTTTTTCTTTATGGAATTGGAACGGACTTTTTGCATCATTTAGCTGCCATAGATTTTTTTATAATTAAAAAAAAACTTTGTTAACAGGTACCAGCTGCGTTACCGCCCGGCTACGCGTATTTCTACCAACCACCCCCCACCACATACCAATACGGAGTCTACCCCACGGTATGTACCACTCACTCATTACGTTCACTCGTTCATTCCGCAGCAATTTTGTAAAATGTATGACAAGTCAACATTGTAGTCAGCAATTTTATATGTTTTTTATTCTATTTTGTAATTTGATTATTTGTCTCTAATCAACTAATTTTAAAATGATATGAAGATTACATTTGTTATAAAAAATTAAACATTGCTCAGGCTTCAGGCGAGACTCGAACCTGCATTTTTCCTGTACCAGGGGATTGCACTATCGTTGTGCTACCAAGACCTTAGTAAACACGTCGAGTCTTTCTTATTTAACTTAGAAATCAGCACCAGCTCGTGCATTCCTTGGGCAAAGGTAAGAAGCGGGTTCTAAACCCGCATAAAGCCTGAAACAAGTTTAATCATTTCCAGGAAAATATTATGTTTAATTTACACTTTAATAATAAATAATGGTAGTCATCTCATCTTCTTAAGATAATAGGCTCTATTCCCACCCAGAACAAAAATTGTAGTCTGTTTATTATTATTGTGCTTGGGTGTTAAATATATATTGAAGTATTATGATGTTCGTAACACAAGTGCTTTAAGCAACTTATTTCGAATTCAGGTCAATGTTTGAGATGTTGTGTGAATTGGCCCGATGACGCAGATGTTGTGACTATATCTTAGGCACATTTATATGATGAGTATTTGTTTGTTCTATGCCTGGGTATTATATGGGCCTCATGGCGCAGAAGGTAGTGATCTTATCTTAAGCGCTAAGGGTCGTGGGTTCGGTACCCACCTAGACCAGATATTAATATGATGTTATTTGTGTTCGTTTTGTGTCTGATGTATGTATTTAAGTAGTATATTTGAGATTCCTCTGTTGCCTATCGTCCGTAACAAAAGTGCTTTAAGCGACTTACCATGCAGTCAGGTCTATGTATGAGATGTTGTGGGAAATTATTATTATTATATTATATATATTTGTATATTGAAGTATTGATATATTCGTGATTGTTCCGTTGCGTAACGTGTTACACAATTGCTTTAAAATGTTATCAATTAATTATGTCTGTTCGACAGTACGGCGGAGGCTCGAATGTTGGCGGCGTTGGAGTGGGCGGAGTCGGGGGCGTGGGGTCCGTGTCGGCCGCAGGCAAGGTGTCCACCTACACCGCGCAGCAGCCGCCCTACGACGCGCAGGACTCGTATAAGCCCGGTAAGTACTCATCATACCAACCACCGGAAGTCCGACATAAATATGCCTCTCCAACAAAGAAGGTATTTGCCTATAATTGACGCGCTAAATGTATTGTGTGAGTTTGAGAGATAGATTAAAGAATAGTGTAATAAGAGATCTATGTGGTGTAAAACATGGTGTTGTGAAAACAATAGATAAAGGAATGTTAGGATGATTTGGACATGTAGAAAGTATGGATGAAAGTAGAATGACTGCACAAATATATAGACTGGAAGTGAATGGAAGGGTTGGTATAGGACGACCGAGGCGAACACATCTTAACCAGGTAGAGGAGGTATTAAAGAAGGGCCAGGTCAGAAGTACTTACCAAGAATAAACGAGCGTGTATGAAAGGAGTAATGCGAGTAAGTGAAGCCAGAGAGGTATTCCAAGGTCGTGACAAGTGAAAATCTATAATCTCTGTCTTCCGCGATGGGACACAGGCGTGATGTATGTTTGTACAAAATAATTTGTACGTTATACAATTTTAAATATATGTATATATATATTTGAAAGTTCATCAACAATCAACAACACACCATTCTTTTGATTTATATGGAATAACAGGATTTTTTAATTTTTATTTATAATTAAGTATTATAATTATTTTTTCTCTGATGTCTGATGTATGTATATAGTACTTTATTCTACTTATCCCGGAGTCAAGTTAACGTATGAAACGCTCTGTATAAATTCATGTATGTTGTTCGTCTGTGCAGCGGGCGGGCCGTATTCGGGCAGCACGAATAAGTCGGCGGGCGGCGGCGCGGCCGACCTCACCAACGCCATGTACAAGACGCACGTCGCACTCAACAAGGTCAACGTGAGTACACACACGCACACAAACACACACACACACACACACGCACACAAACATACACTCACACATGTTTGTTGCGAGCGGCTTGGCCGACCTCTCCGACACCATGTGCAAGACGCACATCGACAAGGTCAACGTGAGTATATACACAAGTGGGTGGACGACGGTACGGCCGACCTTACTAATGCCACGTACACTCACACACGTTATCTTCTTAACACATACACACACAAACACACACATGTTATATGCGTCTGCACACACTTTTAGTCGACGCGCGGACACGTGCTCTTAGAAAAATATTTATTTTTGTAAGTATAAATATTTAAAGTATAATTCCTTTTTAGATTTTTCTATGTGTTATCTTCTATTTTCTTTCTAGGAAAATACTTTTTTTATATGTAACGAATTTTTTTTTTCTATGTATTTAAGGAGGTACCGCTTGCAGACTTTTCGGTACCTACTTAGTAGAGAAGATAAGATAAAAACCGCAACGCTTACATAACGACTAGAAATTATTATTAAAACAATAGTTTGAACATGTCATATTGGTGAATATAAAAAATGTGACTGTAAATTGTATTATGTATTTCTGTATTAAATAATAAATAAGACTACTATGCAAATTCTACGTACAATTTGTTGTTCCATACTTGACAACAAAATCGAAAACCGCCACGCACTATTTTTCCCTGCATTAATATATTAGTTACGGAAAATACGATCAATTATAGTTTAAAAACATAAAAAAAACGGTTTTAAAATAGATTAAATACAAATAGTATTCTGAATGAATCGCGGCTTGTTAGGTCTAGGAAATACATGGCACAACATACTCCTTATATTAAATTATATTAATTAGATGAATACTTAGGCTGGAAACTAGGAAGACGGTACGCATGTAAACTGCGTGATCTCACTTGCTCTCACACACAGGAATTTCCTACATCATGAGGATCCAGATCAGGATAATGAGATAATCTTATTGAAATATTGTATTGGCACCGATTCTTGATATGTGTACATAGTTTCTATTAAATCTGTCCGTCTAAGTGGGTCAATATCCAATTCGGTTAAGTCGGTTACAAACGTAAACGAAAAGCTATTTTTAATTTGACAAGGCCAATGAATAAGATTATTATTTATAATCACGAAATAGTCCGATCTCACTTGCCTTGTAAAGTAATATTTCAAGAAAAAATAAAAAAAGTTGTCTTTGTGTTACCAATGCAAGCATTTTGTATGTGGTGTTATTTAAAGAAATATATTTGTGGGCTTTTAAATAACACTTACGTCTGTGAGGGGTCTAGGGGTGTGTTAATCTTAACGGTTGTTTGCGCCTCTGCCATGTCGTACTGTACCGCGTGCGCACTCATTATGTCTCACCCGGACTTTGACGTATTTGTCGACAACGTCAGATCATTAATAATCTCGATACAGAATAATTTAATTTTTGTTACAACTTCATAATTTTGTAATTGTA
The DNA here is from genome assembly GCA_020976665.1 of Heortia vitessoides. NCBI lineage: Eukaryota > Metazoa > Arthropoda > Insecta > Lepidoptera > Crambidae > Heortia > Heortia vitessoides. The sequence goes on from JACJUM010002768.1 coordinate 11,906,115, forward strand.
ATTAACAACACTTGAAAGTCGTTTTCGTGGAAGGGTGATTTCTTTTAGTTCAAGTTTTTTTTTTCTGTATAGATTGCTGTGCCCGCGACTTCGTCCGCATGGCATAGTGACTTTGGGGGGTACGGTAGCCTTCCTCGATAAAGGACTACCCAACACTGATATAATTTTTCAAATCGAACCATTCCTGTAATTAGCGCGTTTAAACAAACAAAAACATTAGTATAGATTCCTATATTTTGTATAAAGCTGTTGTATACAGAACTCAAAAGAAAAAATTGTGAATTCTAAAACCATTTACCAACTAAACTGACCCAATTTTTTTTTACTGTATAGTTGTTAATCACATGTATCGAATGTTGAGATTATATTTAGTTTTTATTTAGACTTAGCTAGTTTTCAGTAGATAGATTTTCGCGTGTTTGTGTGTGCCACCGCTTATGTGTGTGTGAGAATGTAAACGCGGCAGTGGGGGGGGGGGGGGGGGGAATAATGTAATTTAAAAATTGTAGTCACGACTGGAATATGTAGTCGAGTTAGTGTCGTAGTTGTATTTAGACGCATGGAGGTAGAGGCCCCCTGGTCGGTCGGGGCCGACGTACATGCTGTCGGGTAACGCTTTCGCGTGTGTATGTTGCAGAGCTACGACAAGGCGGCGTTCCACAGTGGCACGCCCCCACCCTTCGGCGCCGGCTCGCACCTCTACATCCCCGCGCCGCCGCCGCCGCACCACCACCCGCACCACCACTCGCACGCTCACCACACGCAGGTACCCCACCCACACCCACCGCCCCGCCCTAACATGACAATGTCGCAGGTCACGCGACGTGTTACACCCAGCGACGGGAGGTGGTGACCCTTTGACTACCCTACTCGACTGCCAAGCCAAGTATTAAAGAGTACATAAATTAAAATTATTTAATAAACAACATAGCATCAGTATTGCGTTTGTGTATAAACGGAAACAAGATGTGCAGCGATTGTTTTTGAGACGAAGCCTTCGTTGTAAAACTGGCAAAATAGCAAATATTCATTATAACTTTGCATCCCCACTTTGTAAATGTGTTTTTTTTTTAAATTCCTTTCTTGGTGCTCCCCTGCGTCATAAAAGTACCCTTATGCAAAAAAATAAGTCTGTAACTCATATGGTTTAGGCCCTGCGATTATATATTAGTCATTCCCTTAGTTTTTCCATTAAATATCATCTTAAATATAATTTAACATTTTCTATGCATAAAACCTCAAAGAATCAAGTATCTATTTCTTCTTTATCGATTACTTCTTTAAATTTGAGTAATTGTTTGTAGTAATCTACCACATTGAAGAAATGGTGGTGACTTCTCAGCACAAAAGAACACTAGGTAAAGATGATAGACCTGCTGAGTCGATGGCGCGCGCGCTGCGGGCCTCGGGCCCCGCTGACAATAGTTTTTTATTTTCTTCTGTAAATATAAAATATCAACATCATCTTAAATATGCATCAGCATTTTCTATGCATAAAACCTCTCAAAGAAATATTGAAATTTGGAAATCAGCAGAACTAAAATAAAATAAACTAACCCTTTAGTCGACCACGTCGATCCGTTAGTTACGCCTTAGGACGCTGCACGTTATTATCATATCGATACCGTAACGTTGCCGTATGGTTACCTAAAGAACGCGCATATAATCACCCCTAAATACAAACAAATTCATACATATCAGCAATACTTTCTATCAACGCAAGGTAAGTCCGTCGCGCTTGACAATACAAGGTTCTTAGTCGGTATATGACGCAACGTCATAATCAGCTCGTCATAAGGTTGAAATTGAAATTGTCATCTGTCGGTCTTATAAAGTAAGTATTCACTGTATTTAGGTGACGATATTTTTTTTGTTTTAATAGAAAAACGTGTATAGTTTCTCAGGTATCATGTAATCTATCGCTCGTGTTCATTAAGTATTGAATTCAGAGTAATTTGGCAATATTGGTTTATATTTTGTTCCCTTGATGATGACACTCACATCGGCAATAATACTAGCATCGCGCCGCGGTTTTACTCACATAATTTCCTATCCCTTGACAATATGGGGATAAAATATGTTCGCCGTCACGACTAAACCTTAGAATCGATGTTGATGAATTCTGGTATATATAAAGAGATGAGTGCTTAGAGAAGAAGATAAGTTTTCTAATTATGCTCAGACAAAGTCGCGGGCATCAACTAATAACTAACAAACTAGATACTCTTGAAGTTCCCGATGGCTATTTTGTTTTAATGTTATAGTTGTTCTGTGTCTGGGTGTTATTTATATGTATCTAACTACGAGTAATATGTCCTATGTTTCCTGTATTACGGAAGCAGGTCAACGTGTGAGATTTTGTGTGAATTTATTTATTTTAATAATATTAATTTACACAACGTCTAATACATTGACCCGACTCCATGATAAGTCCTCCAGACTTATATCTCTTGTGTTACGCACTCAGACAACTGAGGAATCACAAATATAATACTTAAATATATATATTCAACATCCAGACAAAAAAAACGACGAATAACATTATATAAATATTTGTCTTGGGTAGGGATCTAAATGACGACTTTTGATGCACAGGACCACTACCATCTATTCTAATGGCGTTATTATTTTAAAGGTAATTTAAATTCTTTAAATTAAAATATGGCGAATACCCGTTACCTCAATAGCCTGTGTACAGAAACTACTTTAATTTTACTAATTTTCCAATTTAGTAAAATTAAATTGTACCAAATTGGAAAATTATATCATAAATAGACTAAGCAATGCATTTAGATGTTCTTTTAAAAAAAAACCAGTGCTATAAATGTTTCAATGGTGTCGAATACGCAATTCTATGGAATACTGTCATTGTCAAACGAGCGAAGAAATTTAAGTGCGTCGATTCGTTTAGTGAACACGAGCGTGAGGCTTTACTGCCAGTTTTTGTGCGTATCCGAGTGTAATGTGAAATACACACAAAGAAACGTGATTGGACACGATTATGTGTGCGTGGCCCGTAATAACAAACGATTTTGTTGTCTATCGCCGTCTCTGATATCTGCAAATGAGTGATGAAGATAGAAGATAGAAATCTACACTAATAATTTGGAGGGGATACTTAAGAAAGTGATTTTCTTCTAATACAGAAAACTATCCGCTTAAAAATGTCGTAGATACGGTGCTTTCAATTTTTTATTGGATGGGGAAACATTTTGAAAGATAAGTGAAGAGTGACGTCAATGCTCTAAATGGTACACGTGCGAGCGAGACGTCAACATTCTCTCACTTCCCACCTCGTCCCAGCTCATTCGCGGTTCACTTTACTAATTGTCGCACGACTACTGATGGAAAGGGAAATCTTGCCCATAATTGCGGAACCAGCTAACCCCGCTGTGCATTTGAGCTATACTGTTTCGGATACCGCCATCTGCCGGTTCCGGTATCTCAGTCTACTATGAGATATATACTCTAATTGTTTGTATTTACGAGCTCTGTACATTCAACTAGCAATAAACCCAGCCATCATCCCCGTGTGCAGCATGAATAGATAGGAATGGTGCCTACAGCATGCGTCTAGTCTGTATTTTTTACTTTAATATTATATTCTTAGAGTTTGATTTCGTTTGTAGATGGATGTGCGGGTGAACAGTAGTAGGCGGGTAAGTTAATATATACACTGTATATGTCTATCTCACTCTGTATGTATGCGCACCCTCGTTGTCGCTGTCTCTCTCTAACATGTATATATATTTATCTATTTATTTAGTATTTACCCGCCTTTTGTTTTAATTGATGCATGCATTGTATATTGTTTAATATGTAATTATAATGCTTTTGCTTGAAACTTCGCTTTTTGTGTTAAAGTAAATTGGATCAATTGTTAAATTACTTTGAATTAATGGGAATAAAAGTCAAAAGCAACCGCAAAAGCTTTTGAGATGGGAACGATACTCTTAGGGATGTAAGATGTCAATCCTTCCTTGTAGAATTTAATAAAGGTCGGTTGAATAGATGAAGCGTGAGGGGGTAACTAAGAAACTCTATAATAATCATAAACACTATTTGGTTCAAAATTAATTGAATCTGAGTGGGATATTTTAATTAGATTAGCTTTTACCTACACGTTGTGAAATCAGGCGCCATCTATTGACTTTTGTAGTACTAAAAATATTATCGTAAATCCAACGGAAAAACTACGCACAGTAAAATCCACTTGTAAGCCACACCTCGAAGGGAAGTGACAAACTCGTCATATTAAACGGAGGTCATACAAAGCAAAGACTTAAAACATATGTAAGAGCCACTTTGCATTTTTATTAGGTATTTAGTTTAATAAAGGACACGCATTACAAAGCGTATGTGAATAATTAAAAATAAATCGACAAAGCGAGGCACGCGTCCGCCCAACGTAGTCGGGAAGAAAGATTGGTATGATCACGAAAATAAGATGCCCGGAATCAAGTCAGTCATCATCAAAAGTGAAGTCATTATAACCGACCAAGTTGCTAAACATTATGTATGAAAACCAAACTTTACACATACTTTATACTAAGCGGTTGGTCAATATAGGTGAGGTCATGATAAACGGATTCTACTTTCTACATGAAAGGTAACCTATGTCCTGCGTAGCGGGCCAAAACGACGGCCGATTGGGATGTACGGTTCGGAAATGAATACCACCGCATACACATAGCACAACACAGACGATCTGTTAGATTGCGCTGGATGCAGCAAGCAGTTAACAATCCCGTTGGATCCTTGAAGAGACCTCTGTTCAGCAGTGGACGTTCTACGGGTGATATGATAAACGATTCAATGCTTATCATCTATAGGCATTTCATGTAAGTTACATACATCACGCCTGTGTCCCACCGGGGTGGGCAGAGACTATGAATCTCCACTTGTTATGAGCTTGGCATACCTCTTTCGCTTCCCTTACGCGCATTAGTCCTTTCATACACCCTCGTTTATTCTTGGTACTTCTGACCTGGCCCTTTGATACCTCTTCTTTCTGGTTAAGATATGTTCACCTAGGCAGTAAATTAATATTTAAATTAATATATAAATCGTATATTCATAAAAGATTTAATTATGAGTTGTGCCAAATATCATCATGTAAGATGAATGACTAAAATTCTTTAGTTACACTTATTATTTCCGGCGGTGTATATCCAGCCCCCCAAAATGTGTAAAAAATGTGTCAGGACGGGAATAGGCAGCTCATACAAACTCTTTTTCTAGTCGTGCAACACTGCGCTTAGAATGGGTAATTAAGGTTTTACTCGCAAATTAATTAAATGTTTGATAGATATATGCCTGTGCTAATTGGTTGTAAACTGTATTTGCTTGGTTTTGTATGTAGATTCGACATGTGGTTAAAAAATAATAACACTCTTAACTGGATAACTTATGATTTTGTACCTAATTTAATAATTAATGGCAACACTTGAGAATAAATAACATATTTATAGTTTAAGATCGACAATCCATATTATAGTCCATTTGGGGTATCGTTTATGAATAAATAATATGTGGTAATGTTTTAAAACGCGGTCTTTATAATTTTGACGTATTATATTCCACGTATCCATTAACATGGCAGATGTCAATGTGCAGTTTTATTTAATTTGATAAAAAAAGCCAGTCAAATGGCCAAAAAACAGCAACAGATCAACCTACTTAAATCTGTCGAAAATTCGCTAAATGTATTAATGTCTCAATGCGAGCCATTGAGTTCAAAACTGATTTGACGGACTCTGGTAGTTTCATCTGTTGTTGGATATATGTAAACATTAATGCTGTTAATAACATTGATTGCATATTGAAATCATAATTATTTTTTATTAATGTGTTCACAAGTTTTTTTATATAATGTTGATTAAAAAATACATGATTTAATTTTGAGTCTTGCCCAATATAATCGAAGTCAAATCAATACGACTATACAAAAGTCTGCCTTGTGACATGTCTCTGCTTCCGGTAATGCGAGACCATTATTTATACGTTTAAATAAACCTTCCTTATGTTAGTTAGGCATTGCTTATTATTTTATTTAAACACGAACAAGGTGATTTCACGAACGTTTTAAGTGCCTGCGCAGACGAGGTTATTGTCCACTGGGTACTATTTTGTCCATCGATAAAAATCTAATTGTATCTAAAGGTGGACTACTTACAAAGGTCTTCAACATTAGTACCTCACACTCATCTATATCTACCGCCTATTGAAGGGTAAGAGGGGAAGTGAATTCACTGGGTAAATGTGTAATGTATCTTCAGTTCACAAGGTTGGCGACTCGCTCGTGATATCTTTGTGATTTCACGAGTCTATATAGGCTGCGGTCACGTTTATCAAACCGATCGTTTGCTTGTTTGCCGACTTCTTAATAAATAAAAAAAATCGGTGCTAAAGTAAAAAAAAAACTTACGTTACTAGACACAACAACGCACAGAACTTCAGTGTGCATTAAGCACTCGATGGTGACGGACGTGTTCACTTCGGTCAAGTCCCGTGACGAGTACTCGGTGGACATTTTGTTCTATAGAATAAATAATTATATATTGTATAAAAATAACAGTGTAGTGTATATCATCGCCCGTTATTACTTAAAACATTCCCCAGATCTGAAGGTCGATCCTATTCCATGACCTAATGTCCTTATGTGAAACATTATGGGTTCGATGCCTGGTCTCAGCAGTCTGTTTAACTTAGACTCCATTTTCCACTGCAGACGTACAATGAACGTTCGAACAATCTGTATATTAATGATCTGGTGAAGAAAAAATAGTTTGTATAAAAAAATTTATAGGATACTTGGTAGAGTTGATGGAGTGTGTACAGCGGACGCGGCCGGCTGCAGGTGTGACGTGTGAGTTTGTCCCGCAGGAGAGCGGCGCCGGCGGAGGTCGCGCGGCATCGGCGAAGGCGCCTGCCAGCAAGCCCACATACTCGCAGTCCTACTGGACGCCCAACTAGTTACGAGCCAACACTGGTCAGTCACTTACACGTATACTACCTATACACCCCTTCGACCTCGCCCCTCCCCCCCCCATTCATCACATCACCGTCACCTATTTCTCCCATAGCTCCTTCCTCCTTCCCTTCTCAACTATACATCCTCTTCCCTCTCCCTACCCAGCACCCCCGGCCCTCTCCTATCCATCTCTCACCTTCTTATCACCCGGTTCCCCTTCATCTATTTTTTTTACTAGAAGCGGACTAAAAATCAGTCAGATTCAGGATCCAGACACTCTTAAGATTTTCTAGTGGTCAAGTCGTTATATGCAACTGTGAAGTGATTTACTCTTACGGAGTACTAGTTTCTGGAACTGTTTTATTTATTTCTAGTGAACTTTTAATCTTGTAACAAAGCATTCAAAAGCTACAAAACGACTCTACGAATGACCTAACGTCGTTGTTGATACTGCAATATGTCTTATACCAACTAAGATACACTTCACAAGAGAAAGATGTTTTTATCTGATATTTGCCGAGGTTTTGATCCACAAGGATATGGCAGCCTCATCATAATCTATGGATATAAATATGTAAAGCTTAACTGTTAATGAGTCACTGATGCGAAAAAATATCGATCGGGCTTTTAAAACTTATAGATATCTGATCCGACTCATACTGTAAAACGTTCCAATGTCCTATTTATCTTATAATCATACTTGTTATTGAAAGTCCACTACTGGACATAAGCCTATCCAAGAAAGGAGGATTTTTCCCATATAATTGCCGGTCTGGGCAAGCGTGTTGGCGACGGGGATGCTGCTACCCATCCCCGTCCTGTGCACTTGAGCTGCACTGTTTCAGGACTGCACAGGATGGATATACCGCCATCTGTCGGTTCTGGTGCCCTAGTCGCCTCTGGACAACTGGTGCAGTGAGGTACTATTCTACTCTGCCGGTACCTAACGGCAAATTTATCTTGTATTTCCAAGCATAACTGAATATGGTGTTGCGGTACCGACGCCGTATTTCTTTCTTACTGTTATGGATAATGTGTGTCCAATGTTTGATGGTGTGGCGTCATGTGAAGTGAAGTGTGGGGTTGTGCGTGTGCAGGAAGGCAGCAGCGGTCGACTCCTGTACATAGCGCGGCGTGGAGCGCCCCTCAGTCCAGTCAATTGTCGCCGGACGCGCCACTTGTATCATAACAAAGGAACGATACTATGTTAATATTATGATTTCTTTCTTTAAATTCATAGTGTATATTGCTCCACCGCGAAGGCGCGCGCGCCTCGACGGTGGCGCCCTCTCAGTTAAGTCCCTTGATAAGTTACGATTGTTTAAAAATTATCAGTAGTGCTATTATCTTATATATAAATATGTATATGTATGTAAGCGTTTGGTGCGCTATGCGCACCGGATCTTTTGTATTTAGTTGACAGACTTTTGTAATTAAATAATTATTACTATAAATGTCATAGGTCAATAAACGTATGTACTGTACTGTATAATCGAGGTCTTTTTTATGTGACGAATGCTGTTGATCTCGCGGGCATTTGAAAGTATGAGGGAATTACACATATTGGAACTTGGTGCTGCTTTTTTATTGTGACCTTGTCAATATTTACATCTCCTATCCGACATATCCTCTTCGACTATTATAACCAGAAGATAATAATGCTTGCTGTTTGCTGAAGAAAGATATAAGAAGTACCTCTAGTCTTGTTTTGTTTATTCATCATATCAGCCATAGGAAATTCACTGTTGGACCTATGTCCAACAATTATGGGCCAGCGTGTTGGCAATCGCAGAGCGTAACTTTCGCTACGAATATACTGACGCCATCTGCAGGTTCTGGTGCCTTAGTCGCCTCTTACGATACCTGGTACAGAGGGAGGTACTATTCTACTCTGCCAGTACCTCTGCCTGTACATATATTTGACACTTTAGTGCCTTAAGGTTGGACGTGTCTGCTAAGGTCTCGGCAGTGCAGGCCCCCGGTAAGAAAGATACAGGTTTGATTCCTGGCTTCAGACAATTTTTTTTCTAGTTAATATAATTTTTAACACAAAAAGCCTTTTTGCAATACATTGTAAACTAATGATTTCTTATTTTTTACAATTCACAATTTCAAATACAATTCACAAATTCACTGATTTTTTTCATCTTTGTTACAATTTCATACGATGTTTCGAGGAAATTAAGTACATTAGTAAATAGATTGGTTGATTAAGCTGAGGGAAGGAACTGGGTTTGAGGTCTGTAGGACTCCCTAAAGTTATCAACAGCGAAGCGGATTAGCAAATTTAAATGGCTTTGGACCGGGTGTATAGTAGGGTGGAACGAAAAATTTTTTTTGAAAAAAAAAAAAACTACATCGATTGTGAGCACCAATCAATATATTTCGCCTAACGGAAAAAATTAATCTTCATAAACTCAAAAACGCAAAATCAAGCCAATGTAGTAAGTAGTATATAATAAAATATTAAGTATTTTGGTGTACTTTATTGTTCTCATAAAGTACAATTACCTAAAATAACGTACAATACTTCTTTATTAAGTACGGGGGGCAATCCTATTCTTGATCGAATGTGTAACAAGGTCCACAATTTTTTCTCAGGAAACATCCTAATTTCAGTAGGTTCACGAAGGACGTGGAATTAAACTGTTTCTTCGCGAGTACTGAGGTTGGTCAAACCAAAAATTCAAACAAAAATTTTATCTAGAGTCTAAATTATGTATACCAAGATAATTCCAAAAAAATACCAAAAAAATTTTTGTGACTAAAGAAAGATTTAGAGACTTAAGTTGAAGGTAAAGGTTAGCAGTTAGCTACTAAAGTTAGGTTTGTCCAGAGCATGTTGACTCTTTAGTATTTCACCAAGTTAACAAGTTATATTAATAATTGTATGCGTAGAGAAATGCTGATTGTTTTACACGCCTGTGTTAAACCGCGGTAGGCAGAGATTGTGGATCTCCTTCTTGGCATAACTCTCGCTTCCTTTGCTCGCATTAGTCCTTTCATACGCGCTCGTTTGTTCTTGGTACTTCTGACCTGGCCCTTCTTAAGACCAACTCTTTATACCGATTTAGTTTTATATTAAACACATAGTACTTATTAGTGAAAGAGTATTTGTAGGTAAGTAATTATTTACAACATTGAAGAGATGGCACAACTTTCTCATCAATAGCGCACCGAGCACCTATGCTAACCAAGGTCCCGGTATAGGGAAATACGATGAATGATGATGAAGACAGAGAAAAATTTATTTTTTTCTGGTAAACAATATCCTTATTTTTCTTTACAATAGGTATTCTGTAAGATTTTGAGCAGGTTAAAGTCAATGCCCAAAATTACTACATATACTTTTTTATATTTAGGCCAGCCAGCATCTGTTCACAATATTACATATAAAAAAGGCATTTATATAAAATCAATGCACGCTGATTGCAACTGACTTCTATGTTCGAAAGAAGTTGTTTGCCATTAAATAAGAAACTCCCAGTTATATGTAGAAAATATGTATCATCATTATTATGTGCGCGACTGTGGCGACGCGTAGCGTTTACATTTGCAGAAACTGTGAAATAATATACATAAATGTAAATATTGTTAGTTCTCTTTGCAAAAATAAATAAAACCAAAGATTAAAATAGTATTGTTGACATTATTTAAGTGCATTAGTTTTACTGTAAAATGAATATAATAATAAAAACCGGGTTTGAAACTATTACACATAATATTAGTTTCCAGCCACAAACAGTTAAAGGCCATAAATTAGTATTAGCCGAGCATGTAAGAAATGTGGAAGAACTGCGACATAATGGCAGAGCTACTTAATACGAGCCCACGTAATTCGTCAGTACAGTAGCTTTATCAGGCCAAAATACTAAATTAGCAGTTGCAGAAGTTAAATCATGTAATATTTATTGAAATATTCTTGACACTGTGGTTCTATGAACACCAAATAATACACTCAATGCTAAAAATGTCAAGCCAGTTTTCATTCTCATAAAAAAATGAGAAGGCGGTTTTTGTAGAAACTAATTTTTTTACTTTCTACTCTCGTTACCAAGAACTCGAAGTTATTAAATGTCACACCCGCAAGATCTAAGAGTTGTTGTTCTTCTTTTATTGATAATATACCAACAAATTCTTGACCTTGTGATGTTGATTGATCCTTATATATTCTTTGGTCCGTTTAACAGCTTTTGTCTTTATTCTTTGAAGTAAGTATTTGTTGCTATGACTCTCGATATAGATGCAATATCTACTTGGATTTCAGCACCAGTGTGATCATTATAGATGCATCGATTGCGTGTAAATGTGGTTATAAATATTTTAATATCAACTCAGAAAACATATGGGCTTGGTATCCTTTATGGGTCACAAGCTGTTGGAGTTGAATAAATTCATTTATAGGACGCTCTTAAGAAAATATAAAATTTATATTTGTTATTAAGGCCGTTATTTTTGCAGTTAACAACGCAACAACAGTCTTGGCCCATTTCTTTGCTTTGATTTTGTACTGCAATTAACACTTGACAGCTGATCATTCGCATTTGTTTCCAATTTCTGCCGTGTTTTGCGCTGCGGTCGTTATCTGTCCGCCACTACTCGCTTTGCACATAGCCATTAGCCATTGGAAGTCCATTGCTAGATATAGGTCTCCTCAAGAATATTTTGACTATAATTGTTGCGCTGGGCAAGCGTGTTGGCAATCGGAGAGAGCGGCTTTCGCGACGGGGATGCTGCTGTCCGTACCTATCCTGTGTATTCGAGCGACACTGTTTCCGATGGATATAACGACACCTGTCTGTTCTGGTGCCTGAGCCGCCTGTTATGACATGGTACGACTTTACTCTGGACCTCACGACAAGAAATTTTTTTTCGCTATATGAAAAACAAAGTTATTTATTAAATGAGAAATTCCCAGTGTCAAATAGAAACACGCACAGCCGTAAGCTGTAATCGTAAGTGTAATTCAAAATGGGAAAAAGGGATTTAAAATATATATCCTAAAGTAATGAAATAAGAATTGCTGCAAGTCTGCACGGAAAGATGTTTTTAGCAACGATTTAAATCTAATTTGAGATTCATGGTCTGTAACATAGTTAATTAAGTGCAAGTATCATGGTTTCTTAGAGTTGGCGACCCAAGGGTGCAAAATAGGGGTTTCTGTGGAAAAAAATCTGCTACTGTAATATATGAAATTTATACCTGTTTAATTCGTCGGATTAGATTTAATGATGCAAGCCTATTTATGAAGTGATTTTGGAAAAAAAATGTTACCAGATGATACAGGTACAGTATGGATTATAAAGTAACAGATATTTGTTACACATGCATTATTAAATAAACCAACAACAACTTTTTTAATATACAAACTATTTATACAAAAAAATGAAAATGCGCATCAACTACTATATCTTTTGAAAGGAGCCTGTTGCCCGCACTTCTGGTACTACCACACGCAATAGTCACCTATTTCAATATTGAAAATTGCCTAGATTTGTATTTCTCCACCTATATTCTACGTATTATTTTGAAGTACTGTAACCATGTTAAAATATTTTTTTAATAAATAAGTAATAATAATAGGACTTGCAAAAAAAACGGAATAATTTGCACGGACGCGCTGCAGGTGATTTTGTATCTACTAATAGGTACGAGCACAATCCGCGTATAGTCTGTGTGCATCTGAACTGAACACTCTGTACTGTAACTGTGACCCTTAGTAACGTTATTTATTTATATATAACTCTTTTTAGTTTAGTATCCAAGCATTCGTATTTATTTTAAAACAATTACTCGTTTATTTTTAGATTCTTCTGAAGCATGTTCGTCACATATCCATCCGAAAATAGAAGAAAGCCAAGCACACACTTTATCGGATGTCTATCCAGAAATCGAGGTGACTTGGGGTTCCAAGTCAACTATTCTGATATATCTGCAGATTGTAATATAATTTCATCAGATAGAGGAAATTTTGGTGACAATTTAACTGAATGCGAACGAAAAATAATTTTTAAACTTTCAGTACTATTTCCAAAAGTTTCAGATAATAACCGACCTTTTTTGGCTTATTATTATTCATATTTCAATCAGGCAGGCATCAAAATTATAAGACCGTGGTTATGTTATTCTAAACAAAACGTTTTAAACAAACCGTACTGTCACTTCTGTTGGTTATTAGCAGATCGTCAAAACAAATCGTGCTCCTCTGCTTGGGTTAACGGTGTTTCGGTTAGAAGCAATATCACACAAACTGTTCTTGACCATGAAAAGTCACAGCAGCATATTAGTGCCTCACTCTCTTATTTATAAACTCTATAATTGGTTGCAAGGAAATACCATCGATACTCTATTGAAAAGTAAAATCGATAGTAAAATTACATTCTGGAGAGATGTACTGCATTGTATAATCAATGTTATAATTACTTTAGTATCTTGTAATCTACTTTTGAGGGGGCATGATTCTGATTCTGGCAATTTCACGTCTGCTATCTAACTATGATGCAACTTTAAAATAACTTCTTCTAAAACTGAAAGGTGAAATAAATTATTTAAGCCCTACGATTCAAAACGAAATGATTAGTTTGCTTGGTACCACTGTTAGTTACAATATTATCTCAGAAATTAAAAAAGCTCCATTTCTAACAATAATTCTAAATACAACACAAGACTTGTTAAAAATTGACCAACTATCTGTAGTTTTTCGATATATCTCGGTTACAGAAAATGATGATAACGTGCCTAAAGAAATAAAAATCTGCGAGTCCTTTTTAGGATTTATAGCAGTAACCGATTGCAGTGCTGCAGTTCTGAAAACTGTCATTTTAAAATTGACTAAAGAATATGGAATTGATTTGACTAAATGTAGAGGACAGGGATACGATGGAGCAAATGTTATGTCGGGTGTGTATGGAGGATTACAAACCATGCTAAAACCACAATAAAAGAGCATGCTCCAAATGCCGATTATGTTTATTGTGCTGCGCACGTTTTAAACTTGATTTTGAACGAAGCTGCGAGACATGTTCGTGAAGTATCGACTTATTTCGATAATTTAAAAAAAAATATATACTTTTTTTGACAATAGTACGCTGTTAGTTAGTAGTTTCGCTGGGCTATGCTAAGTGACGATTCATCTAAAAAATATTAGATTACCCTTAAACGGTATGTCCTGCCAGATGGTCTTCTAGGAATGACGCTTTATTAGCAGTAAAGAAACATTTTTTACTAATCATGAAAACTTTGTATCAATTAAATTTAATTTCAAATAAAAAAGATGGACGTCAAGAATGTAAAAGTATAATTAATATTTTAGATAGTTTTGATTTCTTAGTGCTGGTAACATTTTTTCTTCACTATTTGAAATTATTAATCCTGTTTCTAAAGCTCTACAGCATGATAATAATGACTTACAGAAATCTTGTATTTTATTAAGTAATCTTATAAATATAGTGTGCCAATTAAGAAATCAGAATTCATTTAATAGTTTGCTAAATGAGTCTAAAGATTTAGCAAAAGAGTGGGGGGTAACAACTGTTTTTAAGAACAGTAGGCGAAAGATAACGAAGCGTTTTTTGATGAGTTATCACAAGATGGGAGAATTTCCGACCCGGAATCCTATTTCAAAGTCAATGTATACTATTGCTGCTCAGATATATTAATTTCTCAAACTAAACAAAGATTCACAGCATGCTTTTTATTCTTGACCCTTCCAGTTACAACCGCAACGGCAGAAAGAAGTTTTTCAAAATTAAAACTAATAAAAAATTGCTTAAGAACTTCGATGGGACAAGAACGGCTGTCAGTCATCTCACTATTGTCCATAGAAGCAGAAACTTTAGAAAAACTAAAATCATCACCATAAATGATTTAATAAATCAGTTTGCCGAAAAAAAGGCAAGGAGAGTGAGAGATATTTAAAAATCGATTTTTCTTTGTAAAATGGGTATATTATGTGATAAATAAATATTTCTTCTCACAATATTTTTTTTCTTTTGTGAAAAATCTTTACCTCTATATAAGGGCCTCCAAAAAGTTTTTTATACGTGGCCCCGACAAGGCACGCTACGCCACTGTGTCAGATACTTTCATATGAGGAAAAGAACCCTTCGCTTAAAGTTTATCTGCATGTTGAGTGTATTAATTTTCTACAATTGAATTAATTCTTACACAATAGTGTCGTAACCCAGTCTGCTCTGTTGATATTATGTTCGTATTCAAATGTAAGATGACAATGAGGTCGTCGTCGGAGGCGACTACGGCGCTCTGCGCCTTTGTCGCAGTATCAAACGCCGCCGATTAATATCGGCGGGTCATTGGGTTGCGGTGAACAACAGTTTATCGTTGCCCTTCAGGGGGATGCGGTCTCAGGCTCTTGCCCGAGTTATGTTCGACCTCACCGGCCGTGAGTTCTCGCTGGTAGGCCTTGGAGTCCGGTGGTCTGGCGTGCAGCGGCGCTATGTTGCGCAGGTGCAGGTTCGCCAGGGAGGCTTTGTCGGCGCGCGCGAACATTGCGCTCGACAGTCTGCGAATGAAATCTTCGATGTATTCTGTTCTCAGGTCGCGGTGTATCGTCGCGTTTGTACCATGCGCGGTGCTCCGACGATTGTGCGTAGAACGCGGGATTGTTGGGATTGAAGGCGGCCTCTGTTGGTCCGGCTGGTTAGTGCGTACCATGCCGGGGCTGCAAATGTGAGATGAGGTCGAACGTATGTTTTGTAAATTCCCAGCTTCGTTCTGAGCGGGAGTTTGATCAACATTGGCATTGGCGGCAACATTGGCATCCGCCTCGATGATTTTGGGTTGGGGTTGGTTTGTTGTGGACGGCTTCTTTACCACCACGTCGCTAATGATGCGGACCTTCCGCGTAGCCGCACTAATTGCGGGCTTGTCGGTCGTGGTCGTGGTGGAGGTTTTTGTTTGGAGCATCGCGGATGCCGCTGTTGCATATGAGCGGGCGGCGATGTTCCTAGGGGCGACTGCTGGTGTTGGTCGGGGCGCTGCTGGTCTGGGCACCGGTATGGGAGCGGGTGCGCGCGGTATGTTCTCTGCACGGGAGAGGGCGGATGTGGATGCTTGAGGCTTGAAAGGGGTGCGGGTTGCGATGTACCCCGCCACATCTTCAAAATGCGGGTACACTGCCGCTCGCAGCTTGTCCAGGGCCAGCACTTGGATGTCGCTGTCCTGTTTATCCTCCGGTGTGTCGACACCCTCTCTTCGCTTCCGAGGGTCGCGTTGGGGCTTCAGTTGAGGTTTGGCTCCAAACTCCCTCAGAAACTCGGCCGCTGCGAGCAGCTGGGGGGAGGAGGGGGCTTCCGGGGGGGGGCACGGGGGGGGGGGGGGGGGAAACATAGCTTCCCCATGTCCCGGGTCTTGGTTGGCTTCTTGGGAGTCGGTGTCAATTGTGGTATGGGTGGGCGTTCCGTCTCCACCCTGCCGCTGGCGCTTCGAGAGCGGCGCGCCGCTTCCGAGGGTGACGTCACTTGCATTATCTTCTTGGGTCTGCCCTCTTCGGGGTCGCCGGTCAAGGGGCGCTTCACTCCGCGTAGGGGGGGGACGTAGAGTGGGATGTTGGCGACGATCTCGAACAGGGTCTCGTCAATCTCCAGTTTATCCTTGGAGATGCCCAGTTCGAACTCACGCATCGGAGCAGCCCGTCCGACAGGGAGCGGGAAGCCGGCATCCTCTGAACCAGGATCATGTCCCGGTACCAGGCGCTCAGTGATCCCTTAAGGAAGATGGTGGGGTCTTCGCGAATAAGTGGTGTCTTGAGATCACTTGGCGGGCTTGAGTCCGTCTGACACGGCGAAGGGGGCGCGACAGGCGCCGGCGGAGGGCCGCCCTGGCAATAGAAATCGGCCCCGCCATGAGGCTGAACAATTACTGCCGGACTGCCCGCAGCCCGCACTGGCCTCGCGTCCCCCGACGAGGACGGCTGACTTGTCTTACTTTTTTCTTTAGGTTCCATAACTATTTTTGTCCGAGGGTACTTGGACAAAAAATAGCCATGGAACGTTCTAGGCTTCGATCGTGGCGGCCCGCTGCGCACGGAACTGTCAGCGAGTCGGACTCTCAACTCCGAATCTCAAATGTAAGACGTTGCTATAAGCAATACATTGCTTTTTAAGCGGCTACTGAAAAAGTCGGAGCAGTTAAAAAGTCTCAATCAATTCTACACTTTATTCTAAATACGTAGAGTTCACTATTGAAACAAAATATACTGCCAATTATGCACAAATTTATGAGCAAACGCGTATACAGGGACGAAATCAGAGATGTGAACAATTGTCAACTATATATTTATTTATATATTTTAATAAAATAGAATTGCCGTGGTGCACCGGTGGGGAAGGACAGTACCTTTACTCACTCTGTACCAGGTGTTAGAGGCGATTAAGGTACCGGAACCAATAGATAGCAGCATATCCATCTGAAACAACGCAGCTTAAATAATACAGGGATGGGCACCAGCATCCTCGTCGGGAGGCTGCATTCTGGGATTGTCACCACAAATGCCCAGCGCGGAAATTATGGGCAAAGATCCCTCTATCTTAGGGAGGTATATGTCCAACAGTGGATTCTATAACATGTGATGATGATGATTTTTTTGTTTGTTTATTGTCTTACCCACTAACCATTTAGTGTTTACTAAATTATGTATGTGTTATACATATAAACCTTCCTCTTGAATCACTCTATCTGTTAAAAGCTTTTGCAAAATCCGTTACGTATTTGTTTTTTATTATGTAGTGATTCGTGTCTGGGTATTTGTACGGGATGAACTTATAAACTACTAAATAGATTTTTATAGTTTTTGCTTGCTATATACAGTTTAATCGTACTTGAGTGATAAAAGTCAAAATTTTAGCGTTTTACAAATCATAGTCGAATTTTAACTACTGGGCGGCCATATTTTCTAGTTTAATAGTAAAACATCAAATCAAAAGATTAGGGTAGACACGGGTCACAGACGTGCCGAGGACGTGCGCCTTACGAAATATTGATTGAAAACTGCAATTATGTCTTCTGCTGCAATTATTAACAATTGGAACAGGCCAAATAATCAGGGACTCATTTTCCAACCATTATTATTTGCTGATACAATTGCTATGCTCATTTCTGTTATATTTCGAATTTCTCTGGAAGAGGGTATAGTCCCGAGTACCTGGAAGAAAGTGACTCTTATTAAAAAAAGTCGGAAATAGCTATTATTGCAAAAGTATAAAAGTATGTACGGCACTTATTACAAATATAAGCTTATTAATTTTTATCTCTGTCTATCTTTTTGAGGCAAACTGAAACGGCTTGACTGAATGTGTTCTAGTTTATCGACTAGGTATAATAAAAAAAAGTCAACGTGAAATCCGTGCCAATAGTCGAATTGTTTTTTTTCCCAAGCGTCAGTGTTGTGTTTTAGAATAATTTGACAATCGCAAATCGATATTTGAAATTTTGAGCATTGGTGAATTCTGGTGCAAATAAAAAAAACGTGCAAAATGCAAGGCCCTGAATCCAGCACTGCACCTGAGTGCATGACGTCTATGCGTGATTCACCAGTACAATAGCTATAGCAATTTTGACTACATTTGTCGGGACTCCGAGCGGCCCGGTTGGCCGAGACTGCGACCGGCCAGCAAGTCAGGCGCGGGAGCCGGCCCGAGCCTGAACGCTGCGCAGCGCCGTAATGACATCCGGAAGGAGAGGGGGTGTTTCCGGGGCACTCGGGGTCCTTTTGTTTTATTTCTTGGTGTTATTGCATGCTTATCGAGTCACTAACATTAAACACAACAAATAATATATTATATTACCGCGTGATTTCATTATTGTTCTTGTTTTTACAAAGAGTACTCATGAGAGAATATGTAAAATTATACCGAGGACATGTATGCTTAAATTTATTTTATTTTGTCAAATAAACTTGCTTGGTGTATTCAACTTTAATTTAAATTTTACTAGTAAACTAATACTTATGCAATAAAAAACTTCACTCGTTAAGTTTCTGTTTCTTCATGGTATTTTAAAGGTCTCTTTTATTTTTATAGTGTATTCGTTTGATAAAGGTAATTAACCGGTAGCATAATTTAGTCAAAGGGCATTAAATATACAGGAGATTGTGTTATGCAAATTTACATGAACGTAACATTGCTATAACAACACGAACAGGCGCTCAAATAGAAAACCGATGGATCTCCACCCAGAGCAAATACTTATGGGATGGATATTTGTTTGTTTCTTGTCCTGGTAATATATATATATATATATATATATATATATATATATATATAT
>JACJUM010002768.1:11925469-11955411 GCA_020976665.1 Heortia vitessoides
ATAGCAGCGGTATCAGCATTAATATCCTTATGAATACGTCACTGTTATATTGTGTGATAGCAAGATTGCGTCCTCATATTGGGATGTCACATGGCCGGTCGGCACGAACGCCCGCTTCGCAGACAGAGTGGCTCTGGTTCGAATAACTGAAGCAACACTGTCACTGCCGGTGTTAAGCGCCGTATCCGGATCGGGTTCTCGGCTATGGCATCCGGACCCAGCTGAGAAGCCGTACGACGCGCCGTAATTGGGTTGGAATCCAACTCTCCCAGGCCATGTGATGTTCTTTTGAATATTTTCTCTGAAGCTTATTTTATTTGTTTTAAACTATTAATGCCATTGCTTTTTAATATAACTTTTTTTTTCTTACTCAATTTACAGAGGTACAATGTACAGTACAACTACAACAATGACTTTACATCTCAGTACTCTCCAAGCTACATAAATAAATGACATCTTTTTAAATTTTCGCAAGAAAATAATTAAAAGGAATCTATATTTAAATTTGGAGTAAACTAATGTGTCAGGATGGCCGAGCGGTCTAAGGCGCTGCGTTCAGGTCGCAGTCCACTTCTGTGGGCGTGGGTTCGAATCCCACTTCTGACAAACTTTTTTTTAATTTCTGATAATTCTTTTTAATTTTTCTTCATATATAGGGTTTATTAGCTGTTTTTTCAAGATATAATGATAGTTTCTGCATTCGACACTGATTTGCATGATGAACTCCGGGTTTAAAAAAAATAAAATAAATGTACCTTTATGTCCTAATACTTTCTCAAACACCTGAATGGAATATAGTTTTATGTGGATGATGCTTATTGTTATAAGTATTTCTTACGTAAAAAAATATATCCTAATTAATTATATAGCCTCATAAAATCTTTAAAGTAGTTTTATAGTAAGCTTAGTTTTATAATAATTTCCATTAATCAGATAGTATTTTTAAAGAAATTTATTGTCTGGCTAAAAAAGACTATATTGATAATTATCGATCGTAAATCGTTGGTTCCACCGATTATTAATTATTATTATTTTAATTTTATTTCGGGCATTAATGTAATAATTGATTTTAAATCAAATTATTTTTGTCCTATTTTAGAATTATAGAATTAACACTCATACACACCTGCGAACCTACAGTCTCTCACAATTAACATTTTAGATTGTTTATTCATAACGTTCAAATGATTAATTGTTAATAATATTATTTGTAGTCAGAAATAAAATTATTTTTATTTCAATATTTATATTTTATCGTCCTAATGCCGGCGACGTCGTCTACACATGTTTAATACTTCGAGTAGCCTACTTTATTCTTCATACACCCTTTATGCATTCCGCTCTATCTTTATACATTCCGTACCTATTTATTCATATTTAATTACCAAATTTATAGGGTAGAGTCCAAAAATGTCATTTTCAAGAAAAACGTTAGTTTCTTTCTGCATCTCGAACACAAAATGTACAAATGGCGGACTTAATGCCAGTTGGCATTATCTCCCAGTCAACTAATGGTTGAAACAGTAATTGGCACGAAACAGAAAAAAAAGATATCTTACCTATATAGTGGTGCAGACAATATAGGTATATATGTATATACAAAATAGATAAGCGTTACATACATATTTGTATAAATACACGCAATTAATAGGTACTACTCCCTCACGTTCATACTCATAAACTCTCGCGTTTATAATATTAATAAGAATATGCTTCATTATTTTTGGCAGGCATTTCTCAAGTGTATTTCAAACAGCGCCAAAAAAAATGCATTTTTAACTGTCGTATAAATTTTTACTATTTGATCACACGGTAGTTTTTTTTATTATTTTGTACTCGATATTCCAATAAAGATTTTTATAGGATTCGGTAACAAGCTACTTTGAGTTCTAATAGAGGTTTGTATGAAATTAAATCAGGTTTTCACAAGGGTTCAAATTATCAATATTAGGCTGCGTAATACTATTAGCGCTGATGTAGTGAATTATGTTTTTTAATGTGACATAATACATTTCTGTGTTAACCAAAACTTGATTCGAAGACTATTTATATATTAAGTTCTTATTGATCGACCATCAGGTTATCGGTAATAAATACAAACCAGAATTGAGGAAAATTTAAAAAAATACGTTACGCTTTATTAATGGCAAAATTATTTAAATAGATTTATTGTGATTTCTGATTTAATTGTATAAACAGGAAATTAGATTAGAAGAAGAACGTAATGAATATATTTAAGGCAAATTGAAAAATAAAGGCAAATATTCTTCAGGTATATATGGCTAAGAATTTTATTTATCACTTTCAGTAAAGTTTATCGGCAAACAAACGTCAATGTCAAAGCATAACCTTAATTTGATAGACCGGACGAAGTTAACTTTAAGTAATTTTCTTCTATAATTTATCTGAATTACAATAAAATGACAACAATAACTGTAGCGAATGAGCAAGAAATTATTAAAAAACTTTCATCATATATTGAGAAGATTTCAAACGATTCAATACATAACCGAGGGAAATTCTATGTTGGACTCTCAGGTAGATAGGTTATAATCATTTGACCTCTAAATCAAATACTGCAGCAATATACTCATTTTCTTATATTTAGTGAATACTCCACAATTTGTTCGCCTATTAGATTCATCTATTACTCATAGCTCAATTGATGATTATAAATAAAAATAAAAAGGTATACATATATATACATGATATTTAATAAAAAAAAATTATGCCATTTTCAGTTACGTACTCTCTTATATTTTTATCTATATTACATTAATTTGAACAATATTGATATATTTATTTATTTACCTATCTATTTAATAATTATTGCTACTGGCTTGTATAAGAAAAAGAAAATATATTTGTACCATTTGAATTTTTTTTACATTCGTAATATGTAATTAAAATAGAATGTGTAAAAGTATTTTTCATTTGTTTCTCATATGTCAAGATGCTGTTTTATATCAATATTTATATTCCACCTAAGAACTCAAAGTTAGCTTCTTTTTAAAGCAGCTTTTTTTAATATTTTAATTACCTTGATCGTAACCAAATGATAATCAAGATATTAACTATTTTAGTTGCCACAAGGTTGTTGATCTTGTTTAATGTAAATGTTAAAAAAACGATGGAAAAACTGCTTATCATGAATAGCAAAGCTTTTAGCGTGTTCACATGTTTTACTATGAGTGTAAATAAATTGAATTACTGTCCTAATTTTCACATACATGTTTTTATCTTTAGGAGGTTCAGTAGTTAAATACCTTGCTGAGGGTCTGCCAAAAGTGGACACAGATTGGTCAAAATGGGTGCTTGCATTCTGTGATGAACGACTAGTCCCTGAAGACAGCGAGGATTCCACTTTTGGCACATACAAGAGGCAGTTGTTGCCTAATACAGATCTGAAGGAGAGTCAGTTTGTTGTTATAAAGCAGGGTGTTTCAGGTATGTCCAAGCTGATGTGATATGTAGAATAAGTCAGTATTTGAAGCTTTTTGAATTAAAGATTATAATTTGTCAGTTTTTAGTATAAAGTATATAAAGGTTTAATTATTTTTATTTAGAGCTACATCTATACTAATATTATAAAGCCAAAGAGTTTGTTTTTAATGTGCTAATCTCAGGAACCGCTGCTCCGATTTGAAAAATGTAAATGTAAATCTTTGTAACTAGAAAATGATAAATGAAAGGTACTTATGTCAACACTAATAATATAAAATACAATATAACATATTTGCATCATTTAAATAAGGATTAGAAATGTACATAATAGAAGTGACTAGATTATTCTTAAGTTTCTTTAAATCATTGAAAATAAATATCTTTGTAAAATCAATATCAAAATTATTAATTCATAAAATATACATAATGCAATTTAATGAAAAAAAAAAATACAAGTTTATTAAACATTCTATAAATTGATGGGTTGTCCATTAATTCAGGCTTTTATAGCTTATTTTACCTGAAAAATATTTCAGAAAAATCATTTAAATTTGTCCATAGTTCTGGAAGGTATTTATAATTGCATTAGT
This sequence comes from Heortia vitessoides, assembly GCA_020976665.1. NCBI lineage: Eukaryota > Metazoa > Arthropoda > Insecta > Lepidoptera > Crambidae > Heortia > Heortia vitessoides. The sequence goes on from JACJUM010002768.1 coordinate 11,929,504, forward strand.
TCTTGTGCAGTTATGAGTAATAATAACTACTGTGCATAAAAGGATAGTGACGTTTTTCAATTATCTAAAGAACTGGATGTAAGTTGAAGGCCGCCAGTTGCACCCAATGACCTTACAGTGGATATGCATGTTTATCTTCATTTACTTATTTAATTAATTTGGATATCCTTGAATAACTAGCAATTTTTTTCGTAATGTCATGTTACTGTTAAACAAAAATCATAAATGATGCCTACTAAACAGTAAAGTTTTTTTTAATCACACAATATCTTGTCACCTTGCACTTGTGTTATCTTGCACTTGTGTTATAGAGACAGGAATTCCAAATCGAATACTAAAATACTTATTTAACACACAGAATAAACATGAATATTCATTATATGGATATTTGTCCTGAGTAGGAGTCGAACCCATAATGCACACAATATGAAAACTGCCATTATTCTTAAATAAGTAAACAAAGCCTTTTTTTATGAAAGAATAAATTTCTAACCTGTTTGTAATCAAATAAGTTTTATGATAACTCACATTGTTTTTAAACAAAGTTTAATACTTTATAATAAAAAAATATTCTATAGCTGCTGAAGCTGCGGATGATTATGCAGAGAAACTAAAAGTAGCGTTCAAGGGGGACAATTTCAAGTTTGATCTGCTCTTACTGGGAATGGGACCGGATGGTCATACCTGTTCCCTGTTTCCCGGTCACTCCCTGCTCAGTGAAGTGACATTGAAGGTGGCAGCCATAACAGACTCTCCTAAACCGCCTCCGGAGAGAGTTACGTTGACGTACCCAGTAATCAATAATGCACGGAACTGTATATTCGCTATAAGTGGTGGCGGGAAAGCTGATATGGTTAAAGTAAGTTACATTTTATTATTAATTTATTGTTTATTAGTGGACCATACGCGGACCTTGTCGGACTAGCCGTGGAATGGCGGTGGGAGCCATGGGGTATCGGTGGAGTAGAATTGTACCTTCCTTTGCACCAGGTGTCGCGACTAAGGCACCGAAACCGACAGTTCGCGGTACATCCTTTCGAAACATCGGAGCTTAATACTACAGGGCGGGGATGGGCAGTAGCATCCTCAACGCAAAGTTACGCTCTGCGATTGACAACATGCCCAGCGCGGCAGTACATTATCTCGTCAGGTTCAGCCAGCATACATAGGGACAGACAGACACCGGAAAGCGACTTTGTTTTATACTATCTAGTGATAGCAGAGAAGGATAGTACCTACTTCTGTATCAGGTGGTGTAAGAGGCGACCGAGGTACCGGTACCCTGAGGTTGGGAGATGGCGGTATATCCACCCGAAACAGCGTGGTTCAAGAATAGCAGGATTGGGATGGACGCAGCATTTGTCGCGACTTGTGTGTGCGCTTGCAACGTCATCATACTTTGCTAAGTGTGGCATTTAAGGGCAAACATTTCCACTGTCTTGTTATTTAAGGCCCGCTAAATATTATTTAATTTAATTGAGGGGCCCGATAGTGCAGATGGTAGTGATCCTATCTTATGAGCCAAAGATCGTTGGTTCGATCCCCACCCAGAACAAATATTTTTATGATCTTATTTGTGTTTGTTCTGTGTCTAGGTTTTAAAATATGTATAAAAGTTTTATTCGTAATTCCTGATGTCCGTAACACAAGTGCTTTAAGCGACTTACCACGGAGTCAGGTATGAGATGTGTAAAAAATAAAATTTTCACCAATAACTAATATTTAATCTGTATTCAGCGCATCCTGAAGGATAAGGAAGACCTTCCGGCTGGCAGGGTGAAGCCGCAGAGTGGCTCCCTCTATTGGATAGTCGACAAAGCAGCGGCGGTTCATCTCTAAGCGTCGTACGGCTCGTTTGGACTTGTTCTATATTTTTGGTTTAGTGGGGTGATATATCTAAAAATTTTAAACAAACCATTTATGTTAATTAAGAGAGAAACGAATAACTCTGTAAACAATCAAGTGCAATGCGCTGGTGATATCCTTTTTGATGATACGAGCGTCTACAGCAAGCGCTTATGCGGACAAGCGTCATCGCAGCCTGTAGACTTATATGCTTGTTTGTCGACTTACATATCCAATCAAATCAAAATATTATTTTTTTAAACATATTTATTTTAAATATGTAATACTTAATTCTATTATACTTGTAATATTGTTATATATAAATAATGTTATGTGATATTCCCGAATATTCTACCTCTTTGGTAAATTTTAAAAACAGATCAACTCACTTGTAATGAGATTCGAGATAAATAAAACAAAATGTTTTTAAATAATACTTAAATTTTTAATCTATCTCATATATTAGATGAATATATGTACATATATAAATATACGTACACGTATGTATTAAATAATAATAAATAATGCCTAAATATGTAACTTGTGATATATAAGCACATAAATCTTTGAATTGTGTGCGTAGAGTACATTTTTGTTTTGTGTTGGTGTATTTTGTATACATTCCTCATGTAACTTTTAGGATATTGGTGCTTTCGGAATTATATTTTTTTGTTGGTAAATATTTTTTTGCATTAACCATTTTTTTTATTTAACTACCACTAAAAAAATGCCTGAGTGCTGCTGGCAGAGTAGTAACAGAAAGCAGTATGTACACTTGCCACAATAGGCGACGGAGGTACCGGCCGGGATCGACATATGGCGACATTGTGTCTATAATAATTGTATCTTAATTAATTGTATCTATAAAACCGATTTAACAAAACGTGGTGACAAAAGGACTTTAACGAAAGTCTCACCAAGTTTATATCTAGTGATAGTTTCGGTTAGTAGGTACTTAAATAATCCAAAAATTCAAAAGGTTACATGACCCTATGAATGGTTTTAAAAAGCGTGCAAGCAATTTAAACCTTTAAAGAAGGATGTAGCTCGGAAGATTCCCGCAACTCTACGCCTTTTTTGCGTTTCTCAGGACGGTTGCCCGTATTACTTGTAGCCCAGTTCTTGCAGGAAGCGTTACAATGCCTTTAATTGCAAGTTGCTTCTCGAAGCGAACTCGGAAACCCGATGTACTCGCCATATATGCTGTAGGCTCAGGACAGTCCATGATGACAAGGCTCGCTGTTCCTTCGCTCCCTGCTTAGACTTCTCCTACATATGCATTACATAAGTAACATATTGCGAAGCACTCGATCGAACGCCGCACTATCAATATTTAATATTCCATAGCCGGTGGCGCCACCAACATGAAAGTAGTGACGTGGTACCTAAACTATTATTTTTACATTGCGAATGTTCATAAAGTGTCATTTGTGTGAATTCGAGCTCCAGATAGATTTTTAATATTATAAAGGGTCCTTTTCATACTGTATTTTAGAAGATACATTCTGTACATCACGGCATAGATCAACCATATTTTTGATTACAAAAACACCGAGTGTTGTATTTAATCATAAAAAATATACTCAAATGTTCTAACGGGTAAATTAATATTGCACTATGTACAATCTAGTATCTACAGGCCTCCAACACAGTGATGGCGAGAAGATTATAGTCACTAGTGGTCACTAGATGGCGCTGTTCAATAGTTCTGCTCTCCGCCGACAGATGGCGTTAGTGACTCCACCGCACTCGAGAGTAGTAAAAGTGAAAGTGTGGTATCGTGCGGTCGCGACCGGTTGTTGACCATCAAAATGCTTGTGACGTAACTTGCGGTAACCGTACTCGATGACAAGCCAATCCCGTTCGGTCTCCGAATCGCACTCGCGGTCTTTTACAGTTATTTTTCTTTCGAATTGTGTAGGAGGTATTGTGTTAGTGATCAAAGATTACAGTACTATAGGAGAATGTTCACTTAAAAGTATAATTATAAAAATTTGAAATGAGAGTTTACCTCTTTGGTATCTCTACATTTTATTATTTAGTATCTTATTATTATTAGTTCATTTGTACCTATTTCTACTACCAAACAGTAATGCATTATTGCATTCCGGCTTAAAATGTGAGAATGGCGGTGAATTTACTGTGTAATGTGACATAATATCTTCAAGTCACAAGGTTGGAGACGCGCTAGTGATATCCGTGTGATATCACGAGTGTGTACGTACGGCCTAGTACACACAGACCTTACGCTTGTTTGACTAATTAGTAATTTCAAAACTCGGGTTAACGCTAACATCAATAAATTTTGCAATTCGTGAACTTAAGGGAACGACATACGCCGCTGTTTATCCCGGTTCTTGGTTCCTCGGGAACGCTTTAAGAAGTCGCGGTAGATCTAGTTTCAAGATACAGACGTTTTGTATATAAGATATTATCTGAAATGAATCTACAACGCTTTAATTAAATGATTTTAACAGACTTGGTTAATTTTAATACCATTTTTCGAATATTTCTTAACGATTCTTATGAGATAAGTATCTTAAAGAGTATTTTTAATTGTTATTACTAGCTGGTGACTGCGGGTTTGTCTGTGTGAAAGTTTATTATAGCTGTTTGGACCGGACTTCGTTTATTATTGTTGATTCTGACTTATATCTTGTCTAAGGTTATCTCTAAAACTGCATTTATCGGGGCGCGCTAATTAAGCATTTGTTTTTTTACACGCTTTATATATGCTTCAGTTGTATGTATGTTTGTGTGTCTGTTTACCACCGACTCATTCGAAGTCGGTTTTGATCCACTATAGACGGACAGATTTAACTGAAACTTTGTACACATATAAAGAATCGGTGCCAACACAATATTTCGATAAGATTATCTCATTATCTTGATCAGGATCCTTAAGATGAAAGAAATTCCTCAGTGTTAAAGCAAGTGACACCACGCATCCTTTATGCGCACCGTCTACCGTAATTTCCAGCCTAAGTACTCATCTAGTTCATATTATTTAACAATACATGGAATTAAAAAATAAAAAATATAATATATTTTAAAAAAAACTAAATACCTAAAGCGCTTTTTAAAATTATCAAAATAAAAGTACAACACATTTTTTATAAGAAAGTAAAAATAATGATGAACTAAAACTACTAAGCACGGGTTCTTCTAGTAACAATATGAGTATAAAATATAGCCTAAGTTCCTCAAGTATCATAGAACTTTTTATTTGTATAATATTTCATTTTAAATTGATCCAGTAGTTTATGAGTTTGTTATTGACAAACGAAAATACAAATCACGATTACATTGTACAATATTTTCTAACACTTGCGTCTTTCGGTATAAAACTATTCTAATAACGGCTTCATATCGCGGTTTATTTATCTTTTTACAGAAGGATGGCGGTCCTATATAGAGGACATAGGATATTTTTTAATTCGAAATAAGGGTTGCAAGGGGTCGAAAAGGGGGATGAAAAGTTGTATAGAAGTATCGCTATTTTTAGAGCTAGACTCTTAAAACTTATTTTTCAGGCCATTGATTCGATATAAATAAATATGTCATTCAAAACCCAAAAAAGCTATTCCACGTGGACGAAGTCGCGGGCACAGCTAGTAAATAATAAATCCTTACCTGTATATAAAAGTTTCGTGTCACAGTGTTGGTCCCGGATGGACTTCTATACATATGAACCGATTTCAATAACTTTCTTTATAGTACATAGTTTGATCCAATTTGAAAAATGGTATAGTTTTTTTTTAATAAGGCCAGGTCGACATCAAGCATACAGTCCGCATTATAGTAAGTGAAATTGCAGTAGATGATCCTCATATCACAAGGATATCACTAATGAGTTTCCAACCTTGTGATTCTAAGATATTACGGCACATCACCAAGTAATTTCACTGTCTCTTGCTCTACAGACCGGACTTATATCTCAGTCTATAATTGCAATATTTTTATAAGTTTAATTAAGACAAGACAACGTCTGTCAAGTTTAATATATCAAAGTTTGACGAGTCCGATGGCTCATATGTGTTTATATCTTCTGCGGCAATGGTTATGGGTTCGAGTCCTACTCAGAGCAAATATTTATACGATGATATTTGTGTTTGTTCTGTGTCTGGGTGTAAATTATGTGTATTTAAGTAGTATATTTGTGATTCCTCTGTTGTCTGATGTCCGTAACACAATTGATTTAAGCGACTTATCACGGAGTTAGGTCAATGCATGAGATGTTGTGGAAGTTTACTTTGTTTAAAGTAGAATTTCATATCAAAACTACTTTTTAACGACTTTTTTAAATTATGAAGAGAACAAACAAGCTCACGGCCCTCTTGAGGATAACCGTGACTTAAAGCTTAAAGACGCTCGTGTTCAGGGTCGGACTGGGCCGGCAGGGCCCGGGTGGCTGATCACAATCCCGGGGCCCGAGAACTAGATCATGATGATGGGATACTAAAGAAAAATACTGACACACACAAATTGAGATAAACAAACTATAAAAAAATTATTTACAATACTAAAAATAAAGTAAAATAATACGTAGGTATTTATTTAAAACAAATAATATATAAATCTAGCCAATCAGCATTTTTTTTAAGAGGAGAACTTTCAGCTAAGCAGTTAATGACTCGATCGTAAAAGCTGCTGTTTTCGTCATCCTTAATTAGATCCGATTCTGTATTTAATATAATCAACGAATCCAACAGTTCTTGCCCCAGTAGAGAACGAAGTCTCGTTTTAATGCGCTTCAATGCTGAAAATCGTCTCTCACAAGTCACTTGCGTGAATGAAATTGTGAGAATTACACAATATGCAACATATAAGGTGCTGTACGTGCTGATATGCATGTTATACTGTGATAAAAGTTTACATGCACATGGTATGCAACTTTGACAGACGTCCAAACCACTTCTGGAAAAACACAGCGTCCTTTGCTGCCTGGTCTAAGTCTAAAACATCTTCGTCGTTTTCTTCGTCGCCTTGTGAATCTGAATCTTGCTTATGCTGCCTAGGAGAAATGTGCTCATCCCAAAGTGTTTTAGACAGTTCATTAAAATTATTTGTAAAAGATTCCAGTTCTTTTGACAGCAACTCTCGATCGACATTTGCAATTGATGCGATAGACTTTAGTGCGTCATTAGGAATCCTATTTTCTTTGATTTTATTGAAGTTTTTCGGGTCCAAACAAGCGGCATCTTTCATTAAATCTTCGTTGCAGATGAATTTTTCGTTAATTTTAACTAAAGCTGTATTAATAATGACTTTGTAGACAGAAATAGAATAAAATCTCTTTGGGTCTGTAGCCAATAATGCTACTTCATCTTCACATAACTGGTCATGTTTCTTCGGTTTTTTAGAAATTCTTCGTAACGGTAACGTGGTTTGTATATCGAGATCAATATTTTCTGCGTGCATCAAGTCTTGAACATCGGATGCAAATAAACATGCAGCTTTGAAAACATCATCAAAAGTATCTAAATATTTTCGTAAATCCATATCTAAACATTTGATGAATCCCCAAGCTTTAAGATAATCCAATGTAGGGGTTTGGAGATATTGGCTTACTGGGGTTGATAGGTCAAACATTTTCTTGAACGTGAAGGCTGTCAGGATAGTTTCGAATTTCAAAAAAGAATCCATCAAAACCTTTGCTTGGAACGAAACCTTAGGCTCGAACTCCGTGCTCGAAGATATGGCACTTAAAGTTTTTATTAACGCCACGTATCGAGTTTTCTCCATAACAGTGGTCAAGGCTTTGTCTTTAGCCCACCATCTTGTTTTTCCGATATTCTGTAATCGTCTCAATTTGTCTTGTTCAGCAGTTAATTCTGAAATTTTCTCCACCCATAGAGATGTGCGCTTAAATGATTCATGAATAAATACACTAGTAGACTCCAAGAGCCCAAACAAATTCTTGGCTTCAGTACAGCTTGACGTCGCGCCTCCCAGCACTACGTTTAAAACATGTGCGTAACAATTTGTCCGGCACCATCAAATGACACGCTAATAAAATCTTGCAAATTTAAGCCTAACTGGTCTAGTTCATTGCTTACAAGAGCTCGGTAATCTTCTCCTGTTGACTTCCGGGCAGGGACCATGCTGAGCATTCTGTTGCAGAAGTTATAAGCAAAAAATAAAAAAAATCTGCAGCAACCGTAGCACACAGGGCCCTCGCAGCGTGCCCTTCTATGTGTAACTTTTTTCTCTAAATTAAAAATTAAAGAAGTTATAACCAAAAAGGATGTTTTTATTTTTTGTTTATAACTTCTGTTGCAGAAGTTATAAGCAAAAAATAAAAAATCTGCAGCAACCGTAGCACAGGGAGTCCTTGCAGCGTGTCCTTTTATATGTAACTTTTTCCCTAAATTAAAAATTAAAGAACTTATAAGGAAAAAGGATTTTTTTTTGCTTATAACTTCTGTTGCAGAAGTTATGAGAAAAATTTTAAAAATCTGCAGCAACCGTAGCACAGGGGGCACGCTGCGCGGGCCCCATGTGCTGCGTTTGCCGCATGCCCCGCAACCCAGGCCCGGGGGGGGGGCGGGGCCCGCGCACGCTGGGGCCCGGCTGGCAAATGCCACCTCGACTGTATGGCCAGTCCGACGCTGCTCGTGTTATCACAAAGATATCACTAGCGTATAGATAACATTGTGTACTGAAGATACAATATCACTTTTCCCCAGTAATTTCACTGCTTCACTCACCCTTCAAACGGAACACAGTAATGCGAATGTTGCTGTTTGATGGTAAAAATAGGTGAGGGTGAGGTTGCGTTGGTAATGCAGTTGACTCTTGATAAAGGTAAACTTCTTTTGTTCGACCCCTTTTTTGGGACACCCCTTATCCGTTATACTTCTCATGTATACTACGACCTCCGGGGGAGAGTCGTGGTTATGAATTCTTTTCGCCTAAAACTCTATTGATTCCCTCCCTTCTTTCTGTGTGCCTAAGGTAGATCAAAGACAACAGGGCGGAGATGGGCAACATTCCCGCTAAGCTATTGCCACCAAGCCTGGCCAGCACGACAATTATGGGCAACATTCCCCCTTTCCCGGGGAGGTCTATACGCAGCAGCTGACTTTATGCGACTGCTATGATGATGATAAATCAAGTATCAATATACATTCACTGGCAATATGATGTAGATGATAGTGATGAACCCAGACAAATATTTTTACGAATATGTTTGTGTTTGTTCTGTGTCTGAGTGTTAAATATATTTATTTAAGTATTATATTTATAGTTATATCTGTGTAAGCCGAGAGGTACCGGTAGAGTAGAATAGTACCTCCCCCTTTAGCGAATGTCGTAAGAAGTACCAGAACCGACAGATGGCGGTATATCCATCCACAACAGTGTGACTGAAGTACAAAGGGCGGATGGCATCAGCATCCGCGTCGGGAAAGCCGCGCTCTGCGATTGTCAACACGCTTGCCCAGCGCGGCAATTATGGGCTACATTCCCTTTTCCTTGGGGAGGCCTATGTCCAGCTGTGATCTTCCGATGGCTGATATGATGATTTGTGATTCCTCTGCAGTCTGACTTCCGTAACACAAATGCTTTAAGCGATTTATCTCAGAGTCAGGTCAATGTTTGCGATATTGTATTAATCTATTATTGACTCTTAGAAACCTTATCCTTAAGCAAATACAGCAAGTAAAATCATGTATTAAATAAATGTGATTCAATCATCAAGTGGACCTGTCAAATCTATATTGAATTAGATCAATCAATCAGTTCAATAAAAATCCGCCGGCCGATGAATATATTAACATTGACCTATTCCGCCGGTCCGGGCCGGTCCGGGCCGGATAGCCTTACACGCGCCGGATCGGCGGCACACTTATGTAACTATTATCGAATTTATACAGGCCCGGATCCAAAATTTAAGTGCTTTGTAATTTAAATACTATGAACGTGGAATACATACCACCTTTCTTGGGGAGGTCTAAATCCAACAGTGGAATTTTAATGGCTGGTATGATGATGATGATGATAATAGTAGAATGGCTGCACAATTATATAGAGTGGAAGTGAATGGAAGAGTTGGTATAGGATGACCTTATTTTTTGTTAATTTACCTTCTCCATATCACGCAGCATAAAGCGTGGTTATGTGGGACTCTCACCATTCTAAAATAACCTACCGTGTGCTACCATGAATAAGTAAGTGAACAGTTGCTAATACTTCGCACTCATCCACGGAACACTTATACCGCCCGCAAAGGCGGATTCCTGAACCAGGTAGAAGAGGTTTTTAAAAAAGGGCCAGGTCAGAAGCACCAAGTATAAACGTATGTGTATGAAAGAACTAGTGCGAGTTAAGGAAGCTAGTAAGGTATGCCAAGGTCAATGCAAGTGGAGATCCATAGTCTCTGCTTACCTCGGTGGGACACAGGCTTTGATTTATGTATGTAAGAATTATATTTGTATTTCCTCAACTGATTATTCGTAACATAATTTCTTAAAGTCAGGTCAACGAATGAGACGTCTTGTTGATTGTTGTTTATTGATATAATCTTTTTTTCAATTTCCCGCAACCTCTGGTTATTTTATACATTTTATACATTGGTCTGTCTCCTATATAAGTATAGCAAGCTTTAATCACATCTGTTACAGATATCAGACGACAAAGCAATTACAGGTATAATCCTTAAATTTACGAGTATAACACCTAGACACGGAACAAATATAAATATTCATCATATATTTTTCCTGATTGAGGCACGAACCACGATCTTGTGCGTGAGATAGGATCACCACCATCTACGTCATCGGGCCCGTCGGTCGATAAATAATCCGGCAAACTAACACTTTTTATTTTTTTTATCTGTACGCTAAATAGGTCTTTGTGTTTATATCCACAGCATTGCGTATAGCACGAGTGCTTTTGGTCAGTCAACTATCATACACTCATTATTAAGACCAAGTTTTAAGGTTATATTTGAAGAACATATCTTGTGCGCTAAGAATCGTGGGTTCGACAAACCTCGGACAAACATTAATGTTTGTTCTGTGTTTTGAAGTTAAATATATGTATTTAAAAATTATATTTATAATTCCTGTCTGTTATCTGATTACCGTATCACAAATGCTTTAAGCTGCTCATCACGAACTTCGATCAACGTATTATATATACGTTGATAACGTATATTGAGTGAATGAAATTTATAATATTTTGTAACAGTTACACGTTCACTTCTCATAAAAAATCTGCTCTTTTAACGGCTTTTCAAAGGTTTCGGTTACCATACGGCAACTATTCTCTATAAATGTAAAAAGTTAAATAAATCGCGTTTTAATGCCGTTAATAGAGTAGTTTTTAAATGAATTTAATATAATTATGGTTATTAGTTTTTACCGTGGGTTACAGGGAGAGTAGAACAGTACCCTTGAACCAGGTGCCGTAGGAGGCGACTGAGGTATCGGAACGGACAGATGGCTGTTTACCCATCCGAAACGGTGTCGCTCAATTGCACAAGGCGAAGATGGGCAGCAGCATCCTTGCCAATTAAGCTACGCTCTGTGATTGCCAATACGCTTGCTCAGCGCGGCAATTATAGGCAAATACCTTCTTTTATGGGGAGGCCTTTCTCCAGCAGTGGATTTACATTGGCTGGTATGATGATGATTACAATTGACACACTCACTTATGGCACGTATTCATTTTTTAATCACAATCAAGGAACAAGTTGCTGGTATACAGAACAAAGCATCAGACTACGACTTATATGTACATATCATGTAGAGGTTAATGATCGGAATTTCTCTGCGTGATCAAATCAAGAATGAGAAGATCTGAATGAACCAAAATTACCAACACAACCCATAAGATTAAGTTGAAGTGATAGTAGCCAGCACTTAACACAGACGATCTGATTAAACCGCAGGATCTCGCTGGTCTTTTTTTTATAAGACCAAGTCGACAAACAAGCATACAGTCCACGTGATAGTAAGTATCACCCCAGTCTATAGACGCTCGTAATATCATAACGATATCACTAGCGTATTGCCAACCTTATAACTTGAAGATATTATGACACCCAGTAATTTCGTTGCCTCTCTCACCCTTCAAACCAGAACTCAGCAATGCGAACACTGCTATTTGACGCTAGAAATAGGTGAGAGTGAGGTTCTATTCACTTTGACATACACACATCCAGTCCTGGCCGAAATCACTAGGATGGGGCGGGGGGGGGGGGGGGGGGGGGGGGGGGGCGGAAGCCGTGTATATAATCTTGCTTGTCCATCTAGTTATACACCTTAAGTAACGTATAATGGCATGGCCTGATGTGGCCCTTGACCTCAGTGTCAAGTGCGCTAATACCGAACGCAAGGTTCGCTTACTAATCTCTGATTACGTCACTTTCACGAGCATAATTGATATTTCATAATGGGTCATACGAGTGTTTTATGTTGAAGCTCATTGATGGAGCAAATTTATGAACTATTTATAAACTCGGTAACCCGACAGACGTTCTGCCTCGGTATTCACAGATTCCCAAATCTTATATATTGATATCACAAACATAAGGAATCACAAACATAATACTTAAATACATATATTCTTCACATTGAAGAAGGTTGAAGACACTCACGTACGAAGAGACTTAAAAAAATATTAGAAATAAATAAATAAAGACAAACAGCTAGTAAATAAATATATAAATAAAATAAAACAGGTAGATGCATATTCTTGAACATGTTTCACCAACGCATACAGGTTTAAATATAACTCACAAAGACACACACATACATGTACAAATAACTAGATACCTACTTGAAGGAAAGAAATAAAAAACTTGGTGTAAAAATAAATATCTTTTCTTTTCTAGTCTGAACTGGACATACACTAAAGGGGATATAGAGCTGTACGCCGGGACACTTCGGGATGCTTCGCCTAGTTCGGTATCATTAGTCCTAAGATTAGCATTAACATTGTTATTTATATATGAAAGGCCCGTCAATTCAATACAAACAACCTATTCAGTTGCTACTAAATACGTTAAGTCTATACTCGTTTAATTATTTATGTTATTTTATAGAGCTGTGCATTGCGGAGCCAAAGTTAACCTCTAGGGCCGAAGTATACCGAAGTTATTAAGTTTCGTCTAAGGGAACAGAAGACAAGTTTGTTGTCAACTAATAATAAATAGGTACAAGAACCGACAGATGCCTGTATGTCCATCCGAGACAGCATAGCTCAAATGCAGAGGATATGGACAGCAGCGTCCTTGTCGCGAAAGCCTCCCCAGCGCGGCAATTATGGGCAAAATCCCCCTTTCTTGGGGAGGCCTGTGTCCAGCAGTGGACTGTCAACGGCTGATATGATGATGACATCTTTACATAGTATAAAACAAAGCAGCTTCCCATTGACTGTCCCTTTGTTTGCTTAGATATTTAAAACTACGCAACGGATATTGATGCAGTTTTTTTTAATAAAGAGCGTTCAAGAGGAAGGTAGCAGAGTGAAAAAGACATGTTCTAAAGATTTCTTAAGTGTTTTATTTTCTTTTCTTTTTCGGACGAACCTATTGTTAGACTTGCTTTTCAGCGCCCCCGAAAGCTAATGTGATCCTATCTTTTGTAACAAGTTTCGTGGGTTCGATTCCCACCCTGTGCAAATATTTATATAATGATATTTGCGTTTGTTCTGTGCATGAGTGTTAAATATATGTATTTTAGTAGTATATTTGTGATTTCACTGTTGTCTGGCATCCGTAACATAAGTGCTTTAAGCGACTTACCACGGAGTCAATCAGTAATAGGAGGAGTATGGGATTTTGTAGAAATTTATTATTATTTATTAATTTGAAGGCTATAACAAAACAACATCAAACGTCAAAGCGTTAAAATTAAATATCAAAAAGATCTAAGGTTTCAGGAGACTCCAATTACGTGATCTTATTGTAAATAAACCAAACAGCTAGAGACGATCGAAGGTTACGGGAGTCTCAACATGCGTGATGTGATTGAAAAACAACGCCATCTAGCGATAAAAAAGGTAAACATCATAAGCGGCTCGAAGGTTTCGGGACCCTCACCTTGCGTGATGTGAGTCAGCGACATTACACGACATCACGACCCGCGATCGACGCCGCCATACTTGTTTACTCGCGCTAATTTATAATTGTATAAAAACTTGACAGGGCTACCATAGGTTCGGTGTTCAGGGAGATATTCCTGTCAGAAAACTTTACATATTTAAATCTAAATAGTTATCATAATTATCATAATCACCCTAGCAGCCTTAAGATGTCCACTGGTCTCCCCTAAGTGATAAAGTTGCCCATAATTGTCGCGTTAAATAATCGTGATGGCAGTTTTTCTTTTTTGGGTAAACCTAATGCTTTTAGAGGTTCTATGTATAGAAAATAGCGGAATATATTTAAGATAATATTTAATAGAAAAACTTTACTTGAAACTAGTTCATTTGTTTTATTATACCTCTCAAAATAATTAAGTAACTATTTCTTCTTTATCGATTCCTTCAAACTTGTAAAAGTTTGAAACATTGAAGAAATGTCGAAGACTTCTAAGCGTAAAAAAAAGCACTAGGAAAAATTGGACATGTCCCTTTAAGTCTCGGTAGCACAATGGTAATGTCCACCAGTATTGAAAAGATGCAGGTTCGAGTCTCGCCTGTCACCTGAGAATAAATGACCCTAATGCTAGTTGGCTCTGACGTCAATCCCAGCGTCAACGGGGTATTCACAGAGCGTAGCTTCTTGTAACCTAAATCAATGGAAAAAAATATGTTTAAAGTATGTTATTTTCAGATAGTTCAGGGTAGGTCTTCATTTCTAGATCTCTTATCGAATAACAATACTTTTCATTAACACCTTGAATATAAAGTATAGCTTTTACTTGTAGCTGGTATTGTAAGAGGTTACTGAGGTACCGGAATCGACAGATGGCGGTATATCTATTATGGACCGAATAATAAATTGACTATAAAAATGCCCAGTCATACTGAAAAATTGCCAGTGATTAAAAGTTATTCGCAGAATCCAATTTCATATTGTCATAGTTCTAACTTAACCGTTTTGTTTCAGTTGCGCCACACATTACTTTGTAGAAAAATGGCAGAAATATTTCTAATTTTTTCTAAATAAATTCACACATCTCATACATTGACCTGACTCCAAAGTAAGTAGCTTAAAGCACGTGTGTTACATCAAACATATCAATATTTATCCAGTTGATTTGTTGTAGGATAAAATCCACGACCTGTGGCGCACAAGTAAGGCTCACAACTGTCTGCGTCAATCAGGCCCGCCAATTTATAACAAATAAACCTATCCAGTTGGTATTAAATATGTTAAATCTACATTCGTCAATTGATATTTATGCTACGGGTCCGTCCTTGTTGTTAGTAAAAAGGCAAATTTTGTCACACTGCCCAATTGGCAAGTAGCAATATAATAATGACCATGCAATGTGGTAAATAATGATGTGTGGGTAGTAGTTTATCACGTTGCCAGATAGATTGCCTGGTTAAATCCATCCCAAATAGCGTAGCTTAAATGCAATTGCCACCACGTCTGCCGATCGGGGAATTATGGGCGAAATCCTCTGATGATTTATCCAATCTTGGGAGGTCTGAATCAATTACTAGTCGACCTGCATGAAGTGATGATGATAAGCCTTGAATATCCGATATACCTTAATTTACACTAACCTAAATTTACGCGTAAAATACCACATAATAAAACCGATGTTTTAATAAAGATCGGTTATCGCAAAGTAACTGAAACAAGGGAAAAAAATGAAAAAAGTAAAATAAACCCAGTTTAAAGCCGTTAAAATAGTAGTATTACTAAGAAATAGTTTTAAAAATAATTAGTACCTCCCCCTGTACCAAGTATCGTAAGAGGCCAAAACCAAAAACCGGCAGATGGTGGTATGTTCATCCGAGACAGTGTAGCTCAAATGCATAGGGGATATGCAACAGCACCCCCGTCGCGAAATCTGCACTCTGCGATTGCCAATACGCTTGCCCAGCGAGGCCATTATGGGCAAAATTCCCCCTTTCTTGGGGAGGCCTATGTCCAGCAGTGGACATCCAATGGCTGGTAAGATGATGACGATGACTGTTTTTAATAATTATTTTATCATTAAAAAGTTACTTGTTCACCGAGTAACAAGTTTTATATATTTATTTGGACTTAATCTTAAAATAGGTTTTTTTCATACAAATTAATGACCATATGTAAGATATGGTCACCGTACAGGCGCACATATGTGTCGATGCAGAAAGCGAGTGTATTTGGGTCAAGATCGTCGACTCCGAGGCGACAGGCCTTTCTTGTATATCGCTCTACACTGCACCGTGTCCTCAGTTTCCGCTACAAATGATAAACAACAAACATTAACACTAAATACTCGCAAACAGTGCACTTTGAAAGGTTTCTATTCACGCTTACAGGTGGAACGAGCTGTTGCCGCACCTTCGACAAAGTTAAACATCTGTTTATTCAAATAGGCCTATCTTTGGCACTTTCAAATTGTCAAAACAATAAAGAAAAAAAATAGTGTACTTATAACAATATTTTCAGTTGACCCAAATGACCCTTACAACGTTAGACCCCGTAAAGTATAAGACTGATTTAAATTAATACATTATTAAGTGTCTTAGTTTAATACTAGTCTGCCGGCACCAGACGGGCCTTAAAACGAAGTTAGCTATTTCGTTACGTGAGTTTTTAGAAAATGTGGCTGTCGCTTGCTTTGTCAAAAGACAACCATATTTGATAAGTATCTTACACCACTTACCCGGTGAAGACTAGATAAAACTATATCATTATTTGATCCATTGATGGTCACTTTATTATTTCATTAGACCATGTCTCGATCTCCATAATAGTACCTTCTCATACACATTATCTATGCGAAGACGGAGCCTGTTGCTAGTATACTAGATAAATACATTCATCACGCCTGTGTCCCGTCGGGGTAAGCAGAGACTATAGACCTCCACTTGTTATACCTCTCTTGCTTCCCTTACTCGCATTAGTCATTTCATACGCGTTCGTTTATTCTTAGTACTTCTAACCTGGCCCTTCTTTAATACCTCTTCTACCTGGTAAATAAATGTTGGCCTCGGTCGTCATATTTCAACCCTTCTATTCACTTCTGCTCTATATATTTGTGCAGTCTTTCTACTCTCATCCATCCTTTCTACATGTCCAAACATTTTTTACTCTATTGTTGTGACAACATCATCTTTTACACCACTTCGATCTCATATTACACTATTATTTAGTAATAAATAAATAATAAATAAAGTGTTAATAAAATAGACTTTAATGTAGATAGTCATAGGTATCAATAGCTTTAAGATAAGATTATCAGAAACTGATGATAGAAACCATTCACCAATTTGTCACACTCCCGCGCCGGCGCCATTTTTACAAATACACACTCAAAAGATAAAAACGCACATATCCTTATCTGTTACTCGATGATAACATCACAAGTTTGTAAAAATAAAGCAGTTATAATGGTGCGCGCGCGGAAATACGTCGTCGCAAAGTTTTTTGAAGGGTTTCCTAAAAGAGATGACTTCCAAATCGTAGAATACGACTTGCCCCCTCTCAGGGAGAACGAAATCTTAACGCGGACGGAGTGGATTAGCGTTGATCCATACCACAGAATCGTCAACACTGCAGATACGCCCGTACCTTACGACCAATTCGGCCATCAGATAGGTACAGTTCTGGAAACCAGGAACCCATACTTCCCAGTTGGCACTCGAGTGTTCTCTCACGTTGGATGGTGTGATTACGCTGTCCTGGATCCTTCTGTGGCCATTGGCGACTTTGACAAGGTCACAAAATTGAAGGAACTGCAAGGCTTCCCGTATTCACTGTACCTTGGCGCTTTAGGCATGGTTGGAGCGACAGCATATTTTGGTCTGATAGACGTGTGCAAACCGAAAGCAGGAGAAACGGTGGTCGTGTCTGCTGCTGGTGGAGGCGTTGGTTCGATAGTGGGACAGATTGCGAAGTTGATGGGATGCTATGTTATAGGCATAACTGGATCCGACGGGAAAGTTGACTGGCTCGAGCAGGAGCTTGGTTTTAATAAATGTTTTAATTACAAGAAGGTTGGTATCACTGAAGGCTTGCAGGCTGCAGCTCCAAATGGTGTAGACTGTTATTTTGATAACGTTGGCGGAGAGCTTAGCAGTCAAGTGTTATACTCTATGAATCCATATGGAAGGGTATGCGTTTGCGGTAGCATATCTGGGTATAACAACCAGAAAGGTATGGAGAAGGCCACGCCGGTACAGAGCGCTGTTATGTCGAAGGTATTAACCATGCAAGGTTTCACAGTGTCCAAGTATATTGACAGGTGGCACGTGTCTCAAGATCTGCTGCTGAAGTGGTTGTCGGATGGTCGTTTGAAGGCTGGGGAGTACGTGACTCATGGGTTTGGGAGTGTTTACGATGCGTTTGTTGGCATGTTGAAAGGACAGAATTATGGGAAAGCTGTGGTTAAACTTTTTTAATTGTTGTTGTGATAAGTGTTAGAGTAAATATTAAAAGATTAAGTAAATATCTTTTGTTACTTTATATCATATGGTCTCCAATTGTTCTCTGACATTTAATTTGTTCATCCACGCGTCCACTATAGCACTAGGCAGGAGTAGAACATAATAGATCATATATACAACAACATATTCTATGAGCTTACTCAATATAAATATATGTTTATAATATTTAGATGACTACATCGACAAACCAGCATAAGGTCCACATGATATCGTCACAGCAGTCTATAGACGCTCGTATTATCCAGGATATCACAGGAGCATTGCCATCTTTGTGACTTGAAGATATTAAATGACATTACCCTGTAATTTCACTGCCTCTCTCGTTCTTCAAACCGGAGAATAGCAATGTGACACTGGTTTGGTAGAAATAGGCGAGAGTGAGATCGTTGTATGTGTTCAACCTAGATCTAGATCTAGCAATAGTCTGCGCATATCTTCCCCGTATACCAGGAGTAGTAAACGACGGTCTGGTGCCAACAGGTGGCGGTATACCTAATGCACACGGCGGAAATAGGCAGAGATGCATTCCCATAGCGAAGTCGAGCGCGGTAATAATAGGCATGTTTCTCACACCCAGCGTGAGGCGGCTTATGTTCAAGGAGTGAAACGATTACGTTAGATGTGAAATGACATTCCAATTTTGTGGTAGAGCTAGTTAAAGAATAGAGGATCTAAATTCGACCCTTAGGGTACCCAGATATTTTCACATCCAAATGGTTAGTAAGGTGTTTTATTAAGTACACTGGTCGAATTAAGGTATCAGAGGTATGTAGGCGCTCACACGGACTTTAAGCCGAGCCTGCGACATATATTCGTATGAGTTACAGACAGCAGAACAAGCTGGTGATTGTATATATCCTGCCAATATTATACACGCAAATATTTGCATTTATTTCATTACCATTGTATTATAATCGTAATACTGATGACCCTGATAACCCGACGAGATCATAGGAGACATGTAACATACAGTCTTAAAACTAAGTTTAATGCAGTTTCATTACACGAGCCACCAGGATGGGACCTACAAGAAAGGCTTATGGTGAAAAAGGTGTCATCAATACTATTTAGTATTTAGGATATTTTCTATTTAGTAATGATGGAACCTTTATCACAACCTTATTTAAATGTTCATTGTGTTCATTGTGTCATGTTTAAATGTTCATGTTTCATCTAACAAGATGTCTCCAATGATCCCGTCGGGTCATCAGGTTTATCAGTATTAAGAATATAATACAATATAGTACTCTATCTTTCTGAATCGCTAAACGCAAAATCGCGACGAGGATACTGCTGCCCGTTATCACCCTTTAGTATTTTAGCTGGGATGTTTCGAATTAATATACTGCAATCTGTCGGTTCTGGACCTTAGTGGCCTTTAACGACACCTGGTACAAGGGGAGGTAATATTCTACCCCACATCTATAAAACCTATATTATTGTGTTTCATTAAAATACATCTGCATTAATACAAGCCTGATGATGCATACTGTAATGTTCATATCTTGCGCGTCAAAGGTCGCGGGTTTGATCCCCACGCACGACATATATTTATATATTTTATGATGAATTATTGTGTTTGTTCTGTATGTGTTTAAGTGTTATATTAGTGATTCCTCTGTTGCCTAAAGTCTGTAGCAGAAGTGCTTTAAGCGATGTATCTCTGAGTCTGGTCAATAAATTAGGGGGTAAGAGGGGGTGAATTAAGTCGCTCATAATGATAAATTCATGACGATTTTTTTATCCTTACGTAGTGCCTCGCTTACAATATTCATTGGATCAAAAATAATATAAGAAAAAAAAGTTTGTTTATTTATTGCATTGATCACGTCTGTGCCCCATCAGGGTTGGCAGAGACTTGCTCCAGTTCACTCCAGACAGCACCAGGAACTCCATTTGCTACAATCTTTGCATACTTATATCTCTTCTTTTACTCGCATTAGTGCTTTCGTATACGCTCATATTTCCTTGGTACTTCTACCTGGCCCTTCTCTAATACCTGATCTACCTATTTAAGGTCGTTCTATACCAACTCTTCCATTCACTACCACTGTATATATATGTAAAGTCACTCTAAAAATCAATGCCTAAAATCTCTCTACTTATATATATGTGATATTTGTTTTTCTGTCTGTACTTAAGTATTGCTTAATGCAGTCATAGATTGATATAGGCGATAAACTGGACACATGAACTGCGATACAACACATCGTTATCTGCTAATACAGCCGTATGTGTGTAGTTATAAGGGTGAAAATCGCTCGCCCCGGCTCAGCACGCTGGTTGCGCCGGCTCATACCATATGCGCAATTTTATCAGGTGCGTATTGAATAATTATGCAAGTTCAGTATAGATACCAGATCTACAGTTCGATTATGTAGTGTATCTTTATCTATATTATGCTAGACTAGCAGCGCCGCGCTGTTTCAACCGCGTGAAGAGATATATATATATTTTATTTATTTAACTTTATTGCACAAAATGTTACAAAATGTACAAATAGCGGACCTGATGCTAGATGGCATTATCTCCCAGTCAACCATTACATAAAACAGAAATATATACATATATATATATATAGTGGTGCAGACAATATATATACAAAATAGATAAACGTGGAATACATATTTGTATAAATAAACGCAATAAATGCGTAAAAGTACGGTGACAGCGTATCAGGATAAATTTGTTTGGAGATTGCTTAATATTCAACGGAAGTTCGTTCTAGAGTCGTATAGCTGTCACTGTAAAAGAGTTGAGAGTATTAGAAAAACGGAGATTACGTTCGTGAGAGGAAGATAGGAATTAGAATCTGTCCTTTAAGTAAATTTGTGGGTACGGATCAAAAAGTATTGAAAATAGTATGGTTAGAACTCGAATTTTGCGACGTTCACGAATAGGAAGCCAGCCGAGAAAAGAAAGGTAATGGGAAATATGATCGTATTTACGCAAACTGAATATGAAACGAAGACATATCGATATCACAAGGACATCACTAGTTGCCAACCTGGTAACAAGAAGATTTCATGTCTCATAATCCCGTAATTTAACTTCCTCTATCACCCTTCAAATCGAAACACAGCAATGCGAACACTGCTACTTGGCGGTAGAAATAGGTGAGAGTGAGGTACCGATGCTGACGACCTTCGTTTGAAGCCTACCTCTGGTTGTCTAAATAAATCCATATGGATATACATTTTTTTTATATATATAAATAGATATATCAATTATTTTATTATTAGATAATGTTGCAAGCACAACATTCAGTGCCATCGAGAACGGCCTATCCAATTCTACCGATATCTTTTTCGCATTGCCCTTAAAGCACTCGGAGGTCTAATGTCGAAAAAAATATTGATAGTGTAATTTAAAATTAATCATTCTATACCACGGTGGTATATTTTCACTTTTCGTGAACAAAACAACACTTTTCTTTCTGTCAAACAGTTGACGTTATTGTCAACGTCAATCTAAACAACACAAAACAACCTGAACGAAGTCAAGGTGGGTCGCTAGTGATAAATAAAAGCTTACATAGCCCAATTTACTAATAAATTTATGTATCTGTCATTGAAAGTCTCGTTAAAATCGGTTAAGCGGTTTCAGAGATCAACCGAAATAAATATTCAAACTGAAGTAAATTGTCAATCTGTAAAAGTAAAACTAAAATATTAAATTGAAATTTATACTGATTGAACTTAATTTTTAATATAACCCGACAGACGTTGTCCTTTCTACTATATATTCCAAATTCTTTACAATTATAAATGCGAAGGGAACTCTGTCTGTCTGTCTGTTACGCTTTTCCGCTTAAACCTCTCAACCGATTTTGATGAAATTGGGCACAGATACAATCTTTAGACCCTGAGAAAGGGCATAGGCTATTTTTTAATTCTAAATAAGGGTTGTAAGGGGTTGAAAGGGAGGATAAAAAGTTGTATGGAAGTATCGCTATTTTTAGAGATAGAAACTTCAAACTTATTTTTCAGGCCATTGATTCGATATAAATAAACATGACATTCATAGTTTATATAAGTTAAGGTAAAGAGGTATGCTACCCAAAAAAACTAATCCACAAGGACGAAGTCGCGGGTACAGCTAGTGTGTAATAAAATGACATTCGATTATTTAAAAAGTTTTGAATAGAAGACAGATGGCGCATCGGAGATTATCACGTGATTCAATTGCAGATTGACGTTTGGATTGATTTGTGTTTAGTATAGGGATATATTAGAGAAGGCAATATTTATTTATATATTTATTTATTGAACTTCATTGCACAAAATATTACAAAATGTATAAATGGCCAACCATTACACGAAATAGAATAAATATATATAGTGGCGCAGACAATATATATACAAAATAGATACAAGTGAACATTTAATGTGCAATTTTTATTTTCTTTCTCACTTTTTCTGCTATTAGTCGTGGGGGTGGTGAAGGCCTATGTCAAGCAGTGGAGGTCTTGTGGCTATATGATGATGAGGTTTTTCATTACACCAGGTCAACAAACAAACGTATAGACGCTCGCAAACCCTGTAACTAGAAGATAATTTGCATCATTGTTCGGTAATTTCACTGCCTTTTTCAACCTTCATATCGGAACACAGCAACGGGAATATTGCTTTTTGGTGGTAGAAATAGGTCAGTGAGGTACCAATGCAGACCTATGGATGAGTAGTCTTGCTATCATTATAAATCTATATAAATAAAAATGAATGTTGCTGTGCGCAACACTTGAGAACGGCTTGACAAAGTCGACTCATCATCATCATACCAGCCATTAAAAGTCCACTGTTGGACATAGGCCTGCCCAAGAAAGGGGGAATTTGCCCATAATTGCTGCGCTGGGCAAGCGTGTTGGCAACCGCAGAGCGCATCCTTCGCGACGGGGAAGCTGCTGCCCGTCCCCGCCCTGTACATTTGAGCTGACTTTTTTGCATGGATATACCGCCATCTGTTGGTTCTTGTACCTTAGTCGCCTCTTACGATACCTGCTACAGGGGGACGTACTATTCTAATATGCGGGTACCTCACGTGTCGACTAATTTTTGTTTTGTTTTTTTTTTGTATTATTGTTATAGTTTTGTAGGTAATTAGGTCGGAGTAATTTAAAATTATTTATTCTATGCGTGGCGGCTCTTGACTTATTTGTACGAGGTCTCTCAAGTCTATAAAAATCAGTTTTATTGATAGCTGTAAACACGTAAACTTTGGAAAACAATATCAAATATTCTGTTTATTTTGTCTCGATCTTCTTCAAATATGATTTCTACCAAATCTGCTCAGCGTTGTTGATTGATCATTTTGGAATCTCTGAGAGGCTGAAGTCCACTCGCTGATGTATATACATATATAAATTTATTATAAGGTATTAGAATTCTTTATGCTGTGTGTACGGATAAAACAGTTCAGATTTACTCTACCTCTATATGTCAATTGTTTCAAAAAGCAGCAAAGAGCTGAAAAAGGACGTTTCTATATGGCTGAATAGTTTAAACTACGATGAAACTGAAAAAAATTGTAAAACATAATGTACAGAAATACTACAATAACAGTAATAACCAAGAAGAAGAAGAGTATATTATTATAATTAATGACAAAGGTATAATATAGGTAAATTATTTCTATTAGTATCAATAATAACTAACTTTAATGAATACACATACTTACGCACACACACATAAACACAGACACATACACTCACACACACCCACACACAATAACACAAACACACTCACAATATCATTTAGATTCCCAATTACTAAAGATTTCCAATTTCTTAATTTTATAAGAAGTAATACATACACTAATATAAAGTATATACTGTTGTACTGGAGGGAGGCCTGGTGATTTGAAAATTACAAGCTTTGTAAACTAAGCTTAGTTTCAGACTCCAGTCTCCACCGCACTTGAAGCTTGACTTAATTCCTTCATTATATATAAGTTCTTGTAAATTAGTTCTTAAGTGTGAAAGAGAAAAGAAAATATTACACTCATTTGCAAAAAAAAAACGCGCACCTAAGCAATGAACCATTTCAAATCTTACTATTGGTTTGTTTAATAAATTATAGATAGTTTTACTTTCAGAGTTTTGTAAATTAATAAGCAAATAATCGTTTTCGTCGGTATCATTATAAAATTTTGATAAAATTTATGGGTTTTACTGCTAAAGTTCACTAGTAGTGTATGCTCGCTAGTAGTGCATATGCTCGTGAAGTAAAAGTTAACAAAGATATTTGTTTGTTTTTTCTTTAATAAAGTAAAAGCAGATAAATGTTTAGTATCGAGTGTGACCCCCTCTAGCTGAAATCACAGCTTGAATTCGTCTGGGTATGCTAGCGAGGATATCCCGGATATTTGCTTGCGGAATACGTTCCCACTCCGCGGTAATCACATTCTTCAGCTCTCTGATGGTCTGCAGAGCCGATTGTACTGATCTCATGCGTCGTTTCAGAACGTCCCAGACATGCTCTATAGGATTGAGGTCGGGACTTCAAGCTGGCCATTCCAAACGACGAATGCCGACCTCTTGCACATGTATTTCCACATCGCCAGACCGGCGAGTCTTCGCCTAAAGCGGCCAATGCGGGTTGTGCATGAGAAATTAGAACTTTCGTTATGTATCGATGTCCATCAGATGAGCCGTTTTCAAAACTAACTAACTGTTGTGAAGACTAACTCTGTTCGATTCATTGAATTTATTCCTGCCCACAACATAACAGAGCCCCTACCATAAGGTGTGATTTCTTCAAAACAAGCTTCTGCTAAGCGTTCTCCTCGTCTTCGCAGCACTCGCCGACTTCGATCTTTACCGATCAGAGATATTTTATCGGACAATACCCTATTCCAGTCTTCTTGAGTTCATGACTTACAATTTCGAGCAAACCTAAGCCTGGCAACTCTGTGCTTACAGAGTAACTTAGGGCCGCGAGCCGGGCGATGACTGCGTATATTGGCCGCGAGAAGCCTCCTCCTGACCGTCCATAGACTAATATGCACATTTCTTACTTCTTCGAGGTTGTTCTTAAGGTCCACATACGAAGACTTGCGATTTCTCAATGCGTGACTCACAAGAAAACGATCATCCCGTGGTTGGATACATGGTTTTCTTCCAGAACCAGGCCTTTGAGCGAACCGTCGGGCGACTCACACTTAGCCTCTGAGCCACGAAGCTTTGGTTGCAACCCTCTTGGAGCAGCGCAATAATTTTGGTAGCTTTTACCACTTTCTCTAACATTATTGAGACAGCTAAACAGCAATAAATGAAGCATTGACAATTAAGCATATGAAATAAATTCATTAAAATGGACTAAAAGTTGAAAACCGATATTATCTTTTGGAACTTTGCACCAAAAATGTACGATAAAAAGTGGTTTTCTGTAAAAACGAAAATTTGAATTTAGAACGTACTGTTTTAAACACCACGGCATTTTTAAAACCGGCCAGAAACATGTACAAATGATTGAAATCATTTTGGTACCGTTTTTTGAAAAA
>JACJUM010002768.1:11960411-12092999 GCA_020976665.1 Heortia vitessoides
GAATTTATTATCATTATTACTATATAAATATTTGTCATGGGTGGGGATTAGACCTACGACCTTTGGTGCACAAGATAGGATTACTACCATCTGCAGCATCAGCCCATCATTGACATCTGGCATTCTAATCTAGATATATTTAAAGGAGTACAGTTACAGCCGACCTAAACGAATGAACATAGGTGATGAGGATGATGTATCTTTTAAAAAATTATGTATATAATAAATATATTCGCTAGTGAAGCGCCATCTGTTGGAGTTGCATGTAGTTAATACAATTCGCTAAATGTCTTTTCATATAAAAGGAGAACCTAACTGACTGACGACATATTAACGCAGGGCATAAACTGTTAGGGTGAGAGACTTGAAATTTTACACAGGGGTTTCTATTAAAAGGCAATGCAGCACCAAGAAAGGATTTTTGAAAATTCACCCCATTAAGGGGTAAAATGGCGGTGCAAACTAAGTATAAAACTTGGCTGTTTTCGAAGTTATTTAAATGAAATTCAGTATATACATATTTCAGGTTGTTGATTAAAAGTCATGAAGCACGAGAAATATTTTTATCAAAAAACTTAAGGGTGTGATACGGGTTGGAAAGTTACTATGAAACATCTAGAACATAAAACGGGTGAAACCGCGTGCCGCTGCGAGTATGTGAAGATAAATAAATGTTAAAAAATATACTATAAAATATGTTCTATTTACATTTCATTCATGTACCTTTTTGCTAATTACTAGCCTTTTTATAGTCGTGTCGCTGTTGTTGTAATCCAGACATTTATTTAATTGATGTGTATTTATTGTCTCATTTGTATTATGTATCTTTAATATCATATGGTTCTTGTAAACCCCCCCTTAGGTGCTACGCATTCTTGGCTGACTTATGCAATGTCTTAATGCAGTTAGTGAATGTCGGAAGAAATTATAAACACATGATGCGTCTGGTCAACGTTATGTATATATATAAATATATTATTTTTATTATATTGAACTTTATTGCACATAATATTCCAAAATGTACAAATGGCGGACTTTATGCCAGTTCATAATATCTCCCAGTCAACCATTATACGAAACAGACAAAAATTTATATAGTGTATTTGTATTTTTACAATTACATTTGTATAAATAAATGCAATTAATACATATGATATAAAATAAATATATAAAATACGTACATCAGAAATAGGGTTACAAAGTTAGAGAAGCAGCATCAGTAAATAAAGTACGGAGAAAGCGTTTCAGGATAAATTTGTTTGGGCATTGCTTATTGCTTATTTCAACGGAAGCTCATTCCAGAGTCGTATAGCTGTCACTGTAAAAGAGCTTATCAAAAAACTAGAGTGAGGAGAAGAAATTAAGAGCGAGAGAGTATTAGAAGAACGGAGATTACGTTCTTCTAATACTCTCTCGGTCTTAACTATGATTATTATATATATATTTATATATCTGTTACAACCATATTATATTACATATATATTTCAACCCTTATTTTTAACGTCAACAATATGGACAAAATGATAAATATCACAGAAATATTATTATTTTTTTTATACGACCAGATCGACAAACAAGCATGCAGTCCGCATTGCAGTAAGCGTCACTGCAGACTAAAGACGTAATATCACACGGATATCACTAGCGCGTTGCCAACTGTGTGACTTAAATTTTGATACATTACCCGGTAATTTAACGGTCTCTCTCACCCTTAAATTCGGAACACAGCAATGCGAACTCTGCTGTTTAGTCGTAGAAATCGGTGAAAGTGCGGTACAGAAGCAGACGATCTCTGTATGACGTCTACGTCATGTGAAATTAATAAAGGTTAATTGAAACGAAGTGATGGTTAGGTTAGGTCAGTACTGAGACATCAACCGAAAAATATTATTTTAACAGTTTTAACAGAAATATTTCCTAAGGAAAAAATTATACAAACAACATTCCGTTAACACGTTAATAACACGTTTGCGGAATGAAAGCATGTCATTATAAATCTTTACGTGTATAATAGCAATTTATTTATTACAATGGCCGACAAACGTTGTTCTACTCTATAAATTATTGTCATATAAAAAAACAAATGAATAAAAAGCAATAAAAAAAAATAAGAAATCTACTATAAATTCAGTCTAGACTATCTCTCAAGTTGGAGCAAACTATACGCAGTGTCAGCAAAACTTAAATTAAAACTAGTTTAAGGGATCGAAAAAACAACGTGATAAGAAACATTCATGATGGCAATCTTAAAACAATGGACGTTTTTAAGGCACATAGGTCTCCAAAAAAGGGGTGATTTGCCTATAACTGCCGCGCTGGACGACCGTGATGATTATTGCAGAGCATAGCTTGCATTATGGGTATACCGCCACCTGTCGGTGTAGGTTCATCAGTCGCTTCTTACGACGCCTGGTACATGCGGAGTTACTAATCTACTTTGCCGGTACCACACGCCAAAATATTTATAAATAAAAAAAAAATATTTTTATAACAAATATGCCCGAAAACAACTGAACTGACTTTAGAGATTATTTCACAAATCGAAAGTTACATTATTTTGGAGTAACGTAAGGTATATTATCATCATGTCAGCTGTAGGACGTCTACTGGTGGAATTCCCAAAGTGATCTTAAAAGGCAACCCCCACAATCTCCGGACTAAAAATAAAGTGCAACTATCAGCGCCTAGAACTCACTATGGAAAGAAGACTGTATTGATTAGAGAAGCATAGCTGTTCAATAAGCCTAATACCTAACACCATAGAAGAGTGTGAAAACATAATTATATTGAAAAGTAAGTTAAAATCGTATTTAGAGTCGTGTACTGGCTAATTGTATATTTTTATTAGAACTGATAATATCTCATTGTAAATAAAATGTAATTTCTTATGAGAATCATCATACCAGCCATTTGAAGTCCACTGCTAGACATAGGCCTCTCCAAGGAAGGAGGATTTTTGCCCATAATTACCGCGCTGGGCAAGCATGTTGGCAATCGTAGAGCGCGGCTTTCGCAACGGGGAATCTGATGGC
Organism: Heortia vitessoides; assembly: GCA_020976665.1. Lineage (NCBI taxonomy): Eukaryota > Metazoa > Arthropoda > Insecta > Lepidoptera > Crambidae > Heortia > Heortia vitessoides. Next base: position 11,963,444 of record JACJUM010002768.1, read on the forward strand.
CACCCCCGCCTTGTGCATTTGAGCTGCATTGTTTTGGATGGATATACCGCTATCTGTCGGTTCTGGTACCTTAATCTGGTACCTCTTGCGACACCTGGTGCAGTGGGAAGTGCAACTCTACTTTGCCGATACCTCATATAAGAAGAAACATCTTTAAATACATCTCCAATAGGTTTAGTTGTATGTGGTTTGTGTCTAGCACGTTCATGCGGCTTTTGTTAGATCGTTTGTCCTCCTTGTGGGTCCAACACTGCGCTTGCTGGTACGCGGTCTTAATCCTTACGGCTCCATCATTCAACTTACTAACCTGCCAGATAATATCGGCAGTTTTCGTTCTGTTACGCATCTCCTCTTTCCTGATTCGATCGCGAAGAGATATTCCGAGTATTTTTGACCTTAACTTTACAAGCGATAATACATATTTGGTCCCAACATATGAAATTACCGTTTTGTCGTACTGACGACCACTTTCATCTGAAATATCTCCTCTTTGGGTAAGATTCTACATACAAATTTATGAATTCATTTATGTAGCTGGTACATTTGAGTTTTGGAAACAGTCATTCATTTGTTTTTTTTGGCGTTCCTTATGGTAATAACTATAGAAAATAAATATCAGTATATTTACTCACTACACAACAAACAACCACTAAGATAAGCTTCAATTGGAATGTCTGCGACATCCACCGTACTCCCCGGACCTTACTCCAACAGATTACCATTTTTTCCGGAAATTTTAAGACTTCTAATAAGGACAAAAATTTAACTCAGATGCGGAAGTCCAAACTGCCTTCAAAGAGTACATTGATTATAGATACCATGGTTTTTATAGTTAAGGGACTAATAAACTACCTATTAAATGGAAAAATTGTATAGATAACGATGGTGCATATTGATTAATTAAATATATTTTCCAACAAAAAAGATATATATATATATATATATATCTCCCGAACAAAATTTCATATTTTAGCAGTGGCAATCCTTTACAGAGATGTATAGAAGTAAAACATGAATGAATTACTCACATATTAAAATAATATAGTATTTTTTAAAATTTTAGTTTAAAACAACAATTAAATCCATTAGACAATATATAAACAACAACATTATATAATATAGATTATATATGTACAGAAAGGTACATAAGTAATTTAAAACATAATGTGATAATTATGCCAGTAATGTGAATAAGCAATAAAAGGCCTCAATAAAAGCCTCTCGGCCTTTACCGTGTATGTATGCTAAATGGCTCGCCTCGGTGACTTCATAAAAATCATCGATCGCACCACGAACACTGGGAACTTGGTATTTTAGCATGTAAGTCGGCCTGGCCGGAATCCTAAGATAAATGACGATAAAATAACAATGAGTACACAAGTAAACTATATCGTAATATAACATTAAACAAAAATGAAATTTATTCTACATTTATTTTTCGTAGCAGCAGTAGTCGTCTTAAGGCTGCATTACTTTTTTAAGTTTTTGTAAAATTAATTATTTTATTAGGTCGACAAAGAAGCGTACATTTTGTGTAATAAGCGTCACTGCAGCCTGTAGACGTTTGCAATATCACAAGGATTTGCGTTGCCAACCTTGTGACTTGAGAATATTATGCTACATTACCCAGTAAATTCACTGCTTCTTTAACCCTTCAGACTTGAACACAGCAATGCGAACAGTGCCATTTGGCTGTAGAAATAGGGGAGAGTCAGATACCAATGTAGAGTAGAGTACGTTTTGTTTGTGATCTTACCTTAAAATATTATTTAATATATAATACTATATTATCCAATGTGTAATTTGGACGACACAGTCAATCAAACACAATTGAGTTTCTCTGTAAGAAAAGATTTATTTCGTTATTTTAAATGTACGCTACCTTACAAACAATGAAACAAGTGTTAATAATAACCTTACATATCTGTAAGAAAAGAAACAACATTTAATGTTATTATTTACAATATCAGTTCCAAATCACAACTATTTTAGTAGTATTTTATTTAAAAAAGTAATTTCTCAGATTATGACGTTTTTAGGTTATAATTATTTTACCACAGATAAAATTGAATGACATTAGACGCGCGACTGTGCGGAAAAATTTAAACTAAGAAAAATATATTTTACAAATATATATACTGTTTTAATAATATAAATAATCTCTATAATAATAACCCATAATAAAGTGCATACAATCCACCATTTGTGAGACAAAGAAATACATGGTTAAAGAGAAATCAACTCTATAAAACCCAACCTAAACTATATTATTTTGTGAACTTATTTTCCATGCAGGTTCATCTTCATCACCATCATATTAGCCATTGGAAGCCCACTGCTGGGTATAGGCCTCCCCAAGAAAGAGAAAATTTTTCCCATAATTGCCGCACTGGCCAAGCGTGTTGGCAATCGCAGTGCGCGACAGGGACGCTGTTGACTGTCCCCGCCCTGAGCATTTGAGCAATACCTATCTCTATCGGTTTCTGTAACTCAGTCGCCTTTTACGACATTTCGTACAGAGGGAGGTACTATTCTTTATTGCCAGTGCGTCAGGGCATCCCAAGGCCTTGCAGAAATCGCTCTATGCGATAAGCCCGTTGTAAATCTCAATATTCAGTTATTGTATCTTTAAAATACTTTCTAACATTTACTTGTTTACTACTCGTAATCAAATTACTCTTTTGATGGCTTTAAAATGTGAATTTCGGAAAACGATTGCCGAGGTAACAAGGTAGCCGAAACATTAAACTAAATGTAAAAAGTAAAAAATGTAAAAAGTTAAAATAATTGCATTTTAAAGCCGTTGAAAGAGTAGTTCTATTACATACATCAATGGAGGTGGTGTTCCCATGTACACAAGGGACCGCGGGTTTGATCACTACCCAGATCATATATTTATATGATATTTAGATATGTGAGCCGTGGTGCCAGCAGAGTAGAACCGACATTTGGCGGTATATTAATTAATACCCAGGGCGGGGATGGGCAGCAGTATCCCCGTCGCGAAAGCTGCACTCTACGACTGCCACAAAATTCTCCCTTTTTTGTGGAGGCCTGTGTCCAGCAGTGGGCTTCTAGTGGCTGATGATGATGATGAAATATGTGTGTGCTAAATAAGTGTTTCTGTATTATATTTGCAATTCCTTAAGCCGTCTCATATCCATAACACAAGTGCTTTTCACACTTGGAGTCCAGCCAATTTTACGAAATGTGAATTTGTGTTTTTTATGAGATGTGAAATTAAGATATGTGTGTAAATTTATCATGATTGTTATTACATCCAGTATTTGTCTCAGGTCCGCAGTTTTTACGGCGCCGCCTCATCAGAGATACAAAAGCACACAAGTGCAGGCATTGAACCTGGCACTACACCAACGATGTCATGGCCCATTCGCGCAAACATCCGGACTGACTGCACGCTCTTCGTTCTGGAATTATAATTGTATTATTACATTGGAAGTTGTGTGCACTGAAAAATGCTGAATTAAATATGAAAAATAATACCTATTTAAATAAAAAAAATTAAATATGAAATTATTAACAGACTTCAAACGAAGAAGGTTTTCTATTGGAATGATTTTTTTAATCAACTCAAGACTGATACTGGAAAATGTTCGATGTATTTGTTAAGATTTTGGTAGCACAAGTATAGAGGAATTCCCCGGCATGGGAAAGATGCAGGTTCAAGCCCCAACAGCCAGAGACAAGTTTTTCTAGTAAATATTGTCTATTAGACTAATATTATCAATGCAGCTGTTAAACGTCCTTTGCTGGACAAAGGTTTACCCAATAAAGGGGGAATTTGTCCATAATTGCCGCACTGGGCAAGCGTTGTAGCAACCGCAGAGCGTAGCTTTGCCACGGGAATACTGCTGCCCATTCCCGTCCTGTTGCATTTGAGCTACTCTGCTTCGGAGGTACCAGAACCAATAAATGGCGGTATATCCCGCCACTTATTGGTTCTGGTACCTCAGTCGCCCCTTACAACTGCTGCTTACACCCTCCCACTGCAAAGTGCAGTGGGAGGGTGCTGGACATATGAAAGGTTACAATCGTTATGTTGCCAACTATCTTCGAGAGGAGAGTTATAGAAACCTAGTGAAAAGCACACCACGCTCTTAACTTGCAATAAAATTATTCTGTTTATAACTCTAATTCAATTGTATTATACATAATTTCATTTTGAGTTAATTAATTACAATTGATTGCTTGACTTTCTGCTACAGTAATATAAACTCTGTTTTATTAATAATTATTTTCTAGTATTTAGTTTGGTTAGCTATAAACGGGTGTTTTTTTGCTGCCCATCCCCACCCTGTGTATTTATGCTACACTGTTTCGGAGTCGCCTCTTACGACGCCTAGTACAGAGGGAGGAACTATTCTACTCTGCCTGTACCTTCCGGCACAATATTGTCAATACATATAAATAAAATAATATATTACTAACTAATAAGATATTACTTAAATGTAAGATGACACTGATGACCTTATAAGGTTATAGAAGCCGTTTGAACAAAACGGGTATTTGAGTGTCCTACTCTAAAACCCGGCAGCAATATATATTTATATAAGGTATGTATGTTAGTAGCAGTGTTGTGTATCTATGTTATTTTTTGCTAGTTTTGCTTTGTTTTCTATCTAAACATAGCATGTTGCAGAGTAATAAGATATGTTGTTTTAATTGTTTCTAAATATTTGCTTTTGTATTGATGAATTAAATGAACGCAATCACCTAAAATGATAAAACCTCTTTATAGAATACGTGTAAGGAAGTATATTTATTATTTTTTTATTGCGTACTAATATTTGACTAATAGCAACCCGCAGTTTTACCCGAGTTATGTACAAGATCTTTATACTTACTTTTAACCAATCTTTTAAAATTAAAATGGATGATTTTCAAAATCCTTTTTAAGTTCTCCTCTACGTTGTGAAAGGAACCCCTGTGCAAAAGTTTCTAACTCTTACAGTTTAGGCCCTACGTTGACATGACAGTCAGCTAGCTTCTCCTTATATATATATATGTATATGTATATTATATATATGCATATATATATATATATATATATATATATATATATATAAGCCAGGTCGACAAACAAGCATACAGTCTGCGTGACAGTAAGCGTCACTGCAGCCTATAGACGCTCGTATTATCACAAGGATATCATTAACGCTTTGCCAACATTATGCACACTGCAATGCGAACACTGCTATTTGCCGGTAGAAATAAGTGAGAGTGAGGTACCAATGCTGGCGACTTTTTGAATGGAGTCTACCTCATTATATATATATATATAAAACAATTCGAAATCGGTGGTTCGGCGTGGGTATTACCAGATAAGAAGTACGTAAATGTGTAAGTACATAAATGTGTAAGTACATAGATAAGTGACTCTAGACAGAGTAGTTGCTTTTCCAAAGAGTAGTTCGTCAGAGCCGCGCCTGAGTTGCATGTCGCCCGCACGTGGTTTACGCAACGTGCGGCTGTCGTGTGTGCATTGTTGCCTTCGGTAGGGACGTGTCTTGTCGATAAATAGGTAGAAATAAGTTATCGATATTTCACATGAAAAGATCTGTTGATTTATTTTCCTAGTAATTATTTTTATAAAGATATATTAAATATTTATATTACATGTGTTAAATACTTGTAAAACATATTTTTCTTAGTTTAAAATTTTCCACACAGTTGCACGTCTAATGTCATTTAATTTTACCTGTAGTAAAATAATTAACCTAAAAACGTCACATTGTCTTAATCTGAGAAATTACTTGTTTAAATAAAATACCACTAAAATAGTGCAAATAATAACATTAAATGTCGTTTCTTTTCTTACAGATAAATGCAATTGTGTTTGATTGACTGTGTCGTCCAAATTACTCATTGGATAACATAATATTATCTTATATACTGTTACTTCTAATACTAATAGTTGTGGGGTACCGGCAAGTAGAAAAGTACCTCCTCTCTCTATAAGAGGAGTCGTGAGAGATGACTGAGGTTCTGGAACTGACAAATGGCGGAATATACATCCAAAACAGGGCGGTAATGGGCAGCAGCAATCCACCACAATTGCTACCACGCCTGCCCAATGCGGCTTTTATGGGCAAAATCTCCTCTCCTTAGGGAGGTCTATGTCCAGTGATGGACGATCTACGGCTGTTATGATGACGATGAATTCTTTGTTGTGTTATGCCTTTATGAGTTGCAGCTCAACTATGTGTGATACTGTTTTTATTTACTGTCAATATTGTTCTCTGTTGCACCTAAGTTTGTATAAATAAATAAATTGACCAAATTTCTAAATAAGTCACTTAAAGATTATGTGTTATGGACATCAGAAAACAGAAGAATCACAAATTTAATTTTTAAAATACATATTTCATACCCGGATACAGAGCAAACATTATTGCATTTACATTATTCGTCACATAAATGTATTGAGTGGAGATTGAACCCACGACCCTTGGCGCTCAAGATACCGAAGGAATACTTTAGAAGGCGCCATCGGGCGCCAATTAATGCTCGGATATTTTATCTTCAAGTGTCAACATTGGTGGCAACAACCTCCTTGGGATGTTTCGAGGAACTGTGCCTAGGTTAAGGTGACCCCGCAACCATTTCTCGTGGGCCTCATGCTCGTTCCCAATCTATTGCATCTCCCGTAGTATCTTTAATATAGGATCAATACTAATCATACTATGGGATTTTTGACTAAGTCGATAAGCAAGCATACAGTCTACGTGATAGTAAGCGTCACTGTAACTTACAAACGCTTGTATTGTCACAAGGATATCACTAGCCCGATGTCATTGTGACTTGAATATTATATCACATTACCGAGTAATTTCTGTGCCTCTCTCACCCATTAAACAGGAACAAAACGCGAAAACTGTTGTTTGGCGGTAGAAATAGGTGAGAGATAGATCATAATGCAGACCACCTTTGACTTCTTCTTAATAATGTATGGAATACCCTCACGACGGTAATGATTATATCCATTCCCAAATAGTTGCAATTTAGTCTACATGATTGATAGATCCGGTACCTCCGTTGTGTACTGGTACTACGGTACCGAAACATGTATTCTATTTGTAGGTTTAAATTAAGAATATAACCAATAGGAGATGGATGCAATTGGCAAAAATGGTTTTGAAAATGGAAGATTGAAGTAATTTAAAAAGAAATCTCCATAAATTTATCCTTTGTCACTGAGAAACGTATGCTTTTAGTATGATATTAATTTACCTTTATTTAAACTTTTTAAAATGTTAAGTCGTTTTTGTACGGAAAAACATAAGAATACGTCTTCCGAGTTCTTTAGTCATATATAACCTGGCATACAATTATGTTCAGACACTAAACTAATATATTATTTTAATAAGTAAACACACAAATATATATTTTAACAATATCTCATGCATTGACCTGATTCCCTGATAAGTCGATTAAAACTCTTGTGCTACGGACATCAGATAACAGAAGAATCACAAATATACTACTTAAATACATATATTTTACACCCGGACACAGAACAAACACAAAGTCATATATAAATATTTGTTCTAGTTCCCCACCCACAAAAGAACCACCCATCAAACACAAAAGTCCGGGCCAGTCAAAGTAAATATAAATAAAGATCTGCCTTTGACTTGGCTTTAGAAAAAGACGAAGCCATTGCTCGAAACGTCCAAAAAAAGGCGAAATGGAAGCAAGAAAAAAAGAGATGACGTTGAGATCTTTTTTATGCGGTATTTATAAATAAATAAGTGTATCTATCTCTTACTACTTTCTTATTTCGCTTTGCGCGTACGCCGCTCCGGGCACGCGACATAAACCTGGATAGTGTCGTTCGTTGATGAAAGGCCTCACCCACCCCTCGGGTAGCGCATGAATTCACGTCTGACTACTCCAGCATTAGCGAGGTTTTGATTCACAAGCCAATGGCAACAGCCACAGATGGCGCTGCAGTCAGTATCTAAGTTATTTCGACATACTGCAACTAAGCGGCTGAATAGATTTAAATGAATTTTTGTGAATGCATTGAAGTGGGGGCCTTTGGGTGATTTTGGTTCACATATCAGCGTGACAGATGGTGCTGCAGTTGGTATCTAGGCTTTATCAGGACAACATCTGTCGGATCCGCTAGGACAGATTTTGGCGGTGTAAAAGAGCTAATATAACTTGGAACAGGCCGATTGGGTCTACCGCCATCTGTTGGTTGCGGTACCTCATCCGCTATTTATATCATCTAGTACAAAGGGAGATACTGTTTTACTCTGCCAGTACCTCAAGGCTCTATTAAAGTCGGTGTGTAATTTATAAGTCCTGATAATAATTAAAATAATAATATAATGTTCCAGTTGTCGATGGCGACATCGCGCCCCGTCGAGGCGTGTCGCAGGGCGCGGTCGCTCGCCTTCACACACGCTGTGTCACATGTGCACCGATAGCAAAACAGACAGACAACATTCATATATATTTTATATATTTATATCTTCTTATTGCTGTGAGGTACCATTGTCGTAAAAGGTGACTACCAAAACGGATATATGGTGGTATATCTATCGGAAACATTGCAGCTCAAATGCACAGAGTGGGGATGGGCAGCAGCATCCCCGTCGCGAAAGTTGCGCTCTACAATTGTCAACACGCTTGCCCAGCGCGGCAATTATGGAAATAAAACCTCCTCTCTAGGAGAAGCTTATATAACACTGGACTTCAAATGATATAATGATTTTTATCTTCTATCACTTGTACGTATCGTTAAATAGATTGATAATATGTCGGTTCCGGTACCTCTGTCGCCACTTACAACATCTGTTTCAGGGGTGGTACTATTCTACTCTGCAGGTACCCCACAGCAAACTTAGTATTATATTGTTTGCTAAGTTAGTATCAATCTAATCTTGTTAACTTTATTTGCTGATGGTAGTTGCCGAGTTGACTAATAGTAATATATCAAATAGGGTACTATTCGGCCGTACGTATAGTGCACTATATCTGTGATAAGTAATATACATGTGATATACTTATATCTCTTGTGATTTACCAACTGCTAAGATCTAGTTTAAAGGCTTGGACCTTCGGTTCCCAAACTGTTATTCACTTATCCCCGGAATTACAAAATATATTCATAAATAATAATAAATTCCTCACTCCGTAGTAAGTCACTTGAAGCACAAGCTTAATACATATATTTAACACCCAGACACTGAACAAACACGGATGTCATCATATAAATATTTGCCTTGAGTGTGTATCGAATTCACGACCTTTAGCGCACAAGATATGATCGCTATCGGGCCCGTCATATATGTTATATACATTAAGATGGAAACGTACGTTTTTAAGGTTTATCCAGTGAACAAATTTTTATGAAATGATAGGATACTAGAGGTTGCCCTCATGTGAAGGTCATACCTCACTCTTGTCTACTTCTACCGACAAATAGCATTGTTTAATTATAATAATATACTCTTTATTGTACACAAATAAAAACAACACAAGAACATCACAAAGATATGGAATAGTAGGTACAAGAGGCGGCCTTATCACTTAATGCAATTTCTTACAGGCAACCTTTAGATAGAAATAATGTTAAAGCTGGTGAAAGTTTGTGGTGCATTTAGTATACATATTCAAATACATACAAAAGATAAAGTTACAGAACAAGGAAAGTGATAGAATCAAAAAGCAGAATCAAAGTGACAGATCCAAATACTTCATCACTATTCTCTTAAAAATAAAAAGAGAACGAGCAGATCTCACTTTAAAGGGGAATGCATTCCACAAACGAACGGCTTGGACTGTAAAGGATTTGCTATAGAAGCTTGTGGAATGCAAAGGCATAGCTGTTTTCTTTATTGTGGTCCGGTTCGAAGGGTGATAGATGGAGTGAAATTACGCTAGTGATATCATTGATATCATATATAACACTTACTATCACGCGGACCGTCTGCTTGTTTGTCGTAATAAAAAAAACACAAATGGCTATACTTCTTTCTAATATATAAAAATCTTGTGTCAAAATGTTCGTTCCCATACTCTTCCGAATCGGCTTGACCGATTCTTATGAACATTTTATGCATATTCAGTAAGTCTGAGAGTCGGCTACTATCTATTTTTCAAACCTCAAAGTGAAAAGGGGTGTTCACCCCAATACATGTTTTTTTTAAAGTATTTTTTTTAATTACCTGGCATTAAAAATACATACACCAACCCCTATTTGTAATGGTTGTTTTGGTAATTTAATAATTTTATATCATTTATATCGTAGAACAACGTTCGCTGGACAGCTAGCAATTTATTTAAATATCATCAAAGTTTTAACCAATTTGTTTGAATATCAATAAATCTTCCAGTACTGGACATAAAATTTCCAATAGTTCCTATTCTACACACATCGTCTGTCCACCATGTGGGTGGACGACCTACACAGCGCTGGTCGTTGCGTGATCTCCACTCGAGAATTTTAAGGCTGTATTGGCCGTTAACTTTGTGTGCTATGTGCCCTGTCCATTGCTTTAACCACTTCAACTTGATATTCCGCTGGGCATCATCGGTAACTTTGAAAATAGTGGATATACAACGGCTGTTATGATGATGTTTGTGTATTCTCTATATCATCATCATTACGAAAATTACCTCTGAAAATCAGCGTCATTATCCCACACTGTATAGTATCATTACAATATGCTTAGTTCAACAATACCTAGATGTTGTTTAGGGTGCTAAAAAAAATATAATTTTACTATATATACAGCATCTTATAAATTACAAGATTCCGTGATAAGTCAGTTAAAGCATCTGTGTTACGGACATCAGACAAAAAAGGAGTCGCTAATACATTACTTAAATAGGAGATGGACTACTTAATAGGGATGGACAGTAAAATTATAGTCTATTCTAAAATTCTAGCCTATGTCCAGGAGTGGAAGGCGTGCAGCAGGCATTTGTCATCGGAAGACTGATGTAATGATGATTTCTTGTTCATTTTGCCTGGATGTTAAATATGAGTATTTAAGTAGTACATTTGTGATTTTCTCATAGCTCATGTCTCTCTCAATCTCTGTTGTCCCAAGTAACAAAAAAGGTTCAAGCGACCTATGTTCAAATCAGGTCAATCTATGAGATATTGTGGGATTTTTTTTATTTCTTTATTTGGTACCTAAGTCGCCTCTTACGACTCCTTGTACATGAGGAGGTACCATACGGCATGAACGGAACAAGAAATGCATTATTTAATTAATTAAATAAAAAATTGTCACTATTGTTTAAATGTCACGTTGACATTATTAAATAAAGTAATTTTTAAATATCCATTGAATGTCAAGAAAATGACGAAAGAGTTTTTGCGAAATTTATGATTTAATTTCGGCCACTAGTTTATTGTGATAAAATATCAATGTGGTGTAAAAGATGATGTTGTGACAATAATAGAGAAAGGAATATTGAAATGGTTTGGACATGTAGAAACGATAGATCAAAGTAGAATTACTGCACAAGTATATAGAGCGGAAGTGAATGGAAGAGTTAGTATAGGACGACATAGACGAACATATCTTAATCAGGTAGAAGAAGTATTAAAGGAGGGCCAGGTCAGACTAATAATAAAGGACTAATGAGGGTAAGGGAAGCGAGAGAGGTAAGCCAAGATCGTAACAAGTAGAGATCCATAGTCTCTGCCTACCACGGTGGGACACAAGTGTGGTGTATGTATGTAACTTTTTAATTTATAAAAATACTTCAAACAGTAAACTGTTCTGCTGTCTATACTTAATAAAGTTATTTATGTTTCTATAACAACCCTTATAAATCCCGGTCAATAGTCAACGAGATTATATTGCGACATCCATCACACCAAACACCACGCTATCTCTACAGCGTTAAGGTCTACAATCATCCTTTCACTTTTTATTGCAGCTGATATGAAAATAAAAAAGTGAGTTGCACGATTTCGAATCGTGTTCCGTTGGAATAAGGCGATGTGTTTATATTTGTGATGGATTGCATAATGGAGGCATGCGGTTACCAGGAAGAAGCCGCAAATTGGATTGTTCTGTCTGCGGGTCGCGTGTACAATGCGTGGAGAGGATTTGTACATAGTAAATTAACAGAAATAAATACTAGAGGTACATTTTCACTTAATGCTGTTTGCATTGAAATCTTATCATCATTGAATATTCCATTAAAAAAAAGCCAAATAAGAAATCCAATCACAAAAAGGGGACGGTGGAGGAGTACAACTACAAATATAGAGGGCAAAAGAAATAAAATTATGGAACCTACGAGAAAAACCAGTTTTTTCTTATAGGTTCCTTTCTAGTGGCTCGTATAATGAATCGCATTAAACTTAGTTTTAAGACCGTCTGGTGCCGGCAGACTTGTATAAGTTAGGCCGAACTTAAATGTTAGATGTCTCTTACGATCCTGTTGTGTCTAAAGTGCCATCAGTCATATGAATATAATAAAATGTAGAACTTTATTGTTTATTATTTTTGACGATTCGAAAGTGTTTGTAATTAGATAGAATAAAGGATACTTTAAATTGATTTGATATGATCATATTTTCTAACATTTGCCGTGAGGTACCGGCAGAGTAGAATAATACCTTCTACTGCACCAGGTGTCGTAACAAGCGACTGTGGTACTAAAACCGACAGATGGCGGTATATTGAAACAGTGTAGCTCAAATGCATAGGGCGGGGATGGGCCGCAGCATCCCCGTCGCGAAGACTACGCTCTTCGATCGCCTCCTTTCTTGGAGAGGCCTGACCTGCAGTGGACTTTCAATAGCTGGTATGATGATAATGATGAACATTTACGCGTTCACTACGCATAATAAAATTATTTTCGCATTCGCATAATTAAACTATTTTTTAATTAAAACCTTACTAATTTTTAAATTTCATATAGCATTAAGTATTTTCTTTGCCCATAATATAACAATTTTTAAACTTTAATTTTATTTAACGGGTTTAAGAAGCGGTTATTTAACTTATTAAATTTTTCGATTGAAGTTTCAGTTACCTTGAGGCGATTGTGTCGTTCTTGAGAACGATAAAGAAATAGTTTTATTAAAGTCAAGATAATTACTAGATCCAAAATGCAATTGATAAAATTGAGAAGTTATCTTTAGATATGTATATATTCAGCTATTGGCAGACCTCATACAAAGGTCGTCTGCATTGGTACCTTACTCTTACCTACTTCTACCACCAAATAGCTGTCGCATTGCTGTGTTCCGGTTTGAAGGGTGAGAGAGGCAGTGAAATTACTGGGTGTTGTGACATAATATCTTCAAGTCACAAGGTTGGCTACGAGTTGTGATATCCTTGTGATATTACGAGCGTATATAAACTGCGATGACGCTTACTTTCACGCTGTCTGTACGCTTTTTTGTCAACCTAGCTTGTTAATAAAAAAAATCGAAAGATTATACGATTGGTAAAATTTTTTACATATAAACCAGGACACAAAAGAGTTGAAAACATTTCGCTAAAAAAGTTTTAATAACTAGCAAGGGAGAATTTGCCGATAATTGCCGCGATGGGCGAGTATGACGGCAATCTCAGAATGTTGCTTAGTGACGGGAATGTTGTTGCCCATCCTTGTCCTGATAGATTTGAGCTACACTGTTTAGGCTCGATAACCGCTAGGGGGTGTCGGATCTGGTACCTGAGTCGCCATTTTGCCGGTATTACAAGTCTGGGCTGGCTCGGGTCGGGCTGCATCATCCCCATCATGAAAGCTGCGCTTTGCGATTGCGAACACGCTTGCCTATCGCGGCAATTATGGGCGAAATTCCCCTTGTTTGGAGAGGACTATGCCCAACAGTGGAATTCCAATGGCTGATATGATGTTGATGGTGAGAATTAAATCCACAGTTTGCCCAAATTTTAGTTGAATATCAGTACTGCAGTACTCCATTTGACCTCTACATGACCAATAAATTAAAAGGCACATATTAATAAATTGTACAAAGAAATGTACAGGGTTGAATTCGCGAAACCAGCTAAGATAATTCTTTTAAAAATCAGTTGAAAACCTTGACATCGTTCCACGTGTGTGGAGTGCGGCTGCGGCCTAGTGCTGTGCGCGGACACGGATCCCCACGGATACCGTGGCTATAATTGTGACGTGAAGAATGTTAACGAACGCCACATGCAAAGCATAGTGTTGTACCTAATAGTGAACTGATTAAACGATCCAGTCGGAAGAAATACCTGAGACTATACATTGATGTTAAATTATATATGATAACTATACATTAACCATGTGATGGGAAAATTAACATCTTTGATGGGAGCTTTTCGTAAAATAGCACACTGTATACCCCGAAAAATTTAAATTACTTTGTATAATGCCTTGGTGAAATCACACTTAAACTATCTTATCGAGATTTGGGGCTCAGCTACACCCACAAACCTTAATCCATTGCGGAGATCTCAAAACAAAGGCATTAAAGCCTTATTTCAATATCCCTCCCACACACTAACTATTTATATATATGAAAAAACTAAAATATTTAATCTATCTCGATTATACAAGTGCAATACATGCATGTTAGTAAAAAAATTAGTTACAAATTCTGACAAAAGTAATGTAAGACTGTTTATAAAAGACAACCCCCATAATCTCCGAACTAATAATAAAGTGCAACTATCAGCACCTAGAACTCTCTATGGAAAGAAGACTGTACTGTTTGGAGGAGCACAGCAGTTCAATGAGCTGCTGAACTACATAAAGGAGTGTGAGAGTATAAATATGTTTCGGAATAGGCTAGATTAATATATGGAGTCGAGTACCGCCTAATTTGTACATTATTTGTTGTAACTGTAATATCTCATTGTAAATGAATGTAGATTATATTATAAAGACGGGACCCGATGACGCATTCGTTAGTGTTTCTATATTGAGCGTCAAGAGTCGTGGATAAATATATAATTCTAGTAACTACCGGTTTCCGCTTTAGGTTGAAGAATTTTCATACTAACTTTGCTCCCCCCTTTTACCCCCTTACGGGTTGATATCATGACTTACAAGGAAGAATACATGTACGGAAATTAATTCGAACAACTTAGGAAACAGTAAAGTTTCATACAAACTTCGCATAATTTTATTTTTCTAACCCTTATCAGGCTCTGCGTTGATATGTCATTCAGTCAGTCAATTAGCTTTTCCTTTTAAGTATCTATATAGCTTTTTGTTTGTTCTGTGTTGTTGTGTGTGTTAGAACATATATTTAAGTATTATATTTATGATTTCTGTCTGATATTTGCCCAAGTTGGTCGTCGACGCGGCGCGGAGGCGACTGTGGCGCTCGGCGCCCGCGGTCGCAGCATCAAACGCCGCCGGTTAATATCGGTGGGTCATAGGGTTGCGGTGAAAAGCTTTATTCGCTTCCACCCGCTTTTTCTTAAAATTCCTTACGAATGTTTATTTTTGTTTGGTAGGTGTCTTGAGTTTTTGCGGCGGGAAACATTTTCGCTTCCACCCGCTTTTTTCCTAACATTTCTTGCGAATGTTTGTTTAGGTGTCTTTGTTTTCGTGAAATACGAAATGCGTAATACATTTACATTTTTGTATTGATGTTTTGTTTTGTTTACATTGGCTTCTTTAGTTATCTGCATAGATGATTTATTGGTCTGATATTTGTAATTCAAGTGTTATAAGCGACTTATCTAAGAGTCAGGCCAATGTATGAGATGTTGAGTGTGACAGTACGAGTATAGTTCATCATCTTCTATATGTATTCTGTTGTCTGACGTTCGTGTCACAAGTGCTTACGATTTACCACGGAGTGGTATATTATTTGAAGGACAATATATTTTCCGTGTATTCAGTTGATAAAGCTCCTAAGTATAATGTAATATACATAACAAATAACTTACCAGAGAAAGAATCTTACAAATTTTTTTTATGTTAACAGACACCTCGTTGACTGAGTTTTCGAATGCACATTTGTTGAAGTATAATGGATAGCTGTTTACACACACAAAACTTTGAAAAGAATACTTGGGATCAGAACTAAAATATCAATTAGGTGTAATGACGGGTCCGATGGCGCATACGGAAGTGATCATAGGGTCTGATCCCCAGGGAAATAATACTTAAATTTTGTATTTCTGTATTATATTTACAAAAAAATATATTTATATCATGATATTTGTGTTTTTTCTGTCTGTGTTGAATACGTGTATTTAAGTATTAAATTAGTAATTCATTCTTTTGTATGATATCCGTAACACAAGTACTTTATGCGTTGTGTGAATTTACTATTAAATAATAATAGATATTTTGTGAATCAAAAAAGTAAGTAAGTTGCCGGTAGAGTAGAATAGTACCACCCAATGTACCAGGTGTCATAAGAGGCGACTAAAGTACCAGAACCGACAGATGGAGGTATATCCACCCGAAACAGTGCAGATCTAATGCACAGGGCGGGAATTCGCAGTAGACTCCCGCAACTATGCGAAAAAAAACTTTCTTTCTTGGTCTATGTCCAGTTGTGGTCTTACAATGGCTGGTATGATGGTGATGATTTAAAAGAAAATGCCTGTTCGTTGAATTTCATAGAAACGCTCTACGTATACATCGGACGAGGGAGTCACCAACGGATACTCGCCTCAACACTACACCGTATGTAATGTAAGAGTCATTTACATATATTGAGCTTTGATCGATAGAGCCCGGACTGGCATTGGAACAGCCTCGGGAGCTTTATTGGTGTGCTTGTGCATTGGACCTGTTTTATAACAGATTTATATATCCGATATAATTAATTACATTACGATGTTGTGTTGCGGTGTTATAGTTGAGTGATATAATGATGTGATCATTAAAAATTGTGTATTACGTATCATTTTTAAGTAATTAGATCACAAAGATGTAAATGCGTTCTTAATTATAATTAGCAACATTCGTAAACTAATTTAATTGGCATGTTTATAAAACCTTTATTTATGCTATACCAACCCGACAGACGTTTTTCTGTTTTAACTATATTTATATGTTTTTCATGAAGAAAATATTGCGACTATAAAATTAGATATAAACTATACTTTTGACGGGACTGATGGCACAGATGGTAGTGATTATATCTTGAGCCCAAGGGGTCGGGGGTTCGATTCCCACCCAAGGCATATATTTCATTATATTGATTGAATAATATTTGTGTTTGTTCTATGCCGGACAAAGTGTTAAATATATGTATTTAAGTAGTTTATTTGAGATTCCTCTACTGTCTGGCGTCCGTAACACGCGTGCTTTAAGCGACTTACCACGGAGTCAGGTCAATGTATGAGATGTTGTGGGAATTTATTATTACTATCTTTCAAGTTGTGTTGCCCTCAGTAAACAAGCATTTATTAATAGCAGTTCAGTAATGCTGAAGTCCATCCTAGATAGACATCGTGACATGAAAATTTTAAATTAGCATATTTTATTTTCTGTTTGATAATTAAGTGAAGTATATAACTTAGAAAAATATAAATTAGTTTTGTTATCTATAAACTTTCGATTATTGATTTCAAATTGTTATTATTCAGATAAACTAATATAGAAACGAAAGATATATAAATTAAAACATTATTTAAAAAAAGTAAATACATAGCTAAGAATACATATTTATAACTCATAAAAAATATAAATAATTATATTTTTTTAAATAAATATCACTAGATTATGTAGAAAATCCATAAGTCAATTTTGCCGGTAAATTATTTAAAGAGTAGAAGCTGATACGATTTGTTTACTTACATACGTACATCACGCCTGTGTCCCATCGGGGTAGGCAGAGATTATGGATCTCCACTTGCTGCGATCTTGGCAAACCTGTCTCGCTTCCATTACTCGCATTAGTCCTGAATGGACGCTTATACACGCTTGTTTATTTTTAGTACATCTGACCTGACCTTTGTTTTTTACCTCTTCGACCTGGTTAATAAATGTTCGCTTAGGTAGCCCTATACCAACTTTTTCATTTACTTCCGCTCTATATATTTGTGCAGTCATTCTACTATCATCAATTCTTTCTACATGTCCAAACCATATCAACATATCTTTCTCTATTGTTATCACAACATCACACTATTCTTTGAACTATCTCTCAAACTGACACCATACATACTTCGAACTGCTCTTATTTCAACAGCATTCATTCTCAGCGTGAATTTTCTGCCACACTCAATACAGATATTTGTCATTTTTAAGTAAATATGTAATATGATATAATTCACGTTTTAAGGCTGTTAAAAATATTTTTTTATAAGTAGCCAAATGTAAATCCACGCGAACAGTTCCTGCCCACAAAAGGTTGTAGTCACACCCATCTGAATATAATCCAAGCGTCCCACCACCTATAGCGACAGGAATTCTGCTGCCCATCCCCACCCTCTCACATTTGATCTAACCGGTTGTGTGGCCTGCATCTATCTGTTCAGATAGTCTATCCATCTTGCGGACCAGTATTATATCATAATATTAATGAAACTATTAAACATTGAGCAAATGATCTTTAAAAGGAAAAGGAAGCTGTGTCGACGATTATGTCTATTTTTATGTTCACACGCGTATTGATAGCCTCAATGAACTGGTAATTGACCACAGCATACAAATGACACGCAGTGACTGATATCTACTTTTATAAGGGCCATATGGCGCAGATGGTAGTGTTCTTATCTTATGCGCCAAGGATCGTGGGTTCGATTCTCACCCAGAGCAGAGCAGATTTACATGATGATATTTGTGTTTTTTCTGTGTCTGGGTGTTAGATATAAGTATTTAAGTAGTATATTTGTGATTCCTCTAAGTGATTTACCTGTCAATGTATGAGATGTAGTATAAAATTAATTTACTAGTCTTTGGAAGTCTCCCTGGATCGAAATAAACCTCTGTCCCTAAGGTTCAAGTTATGCAATAATGATTAGTTTAGCCGTGAGGTACCGACAGAGTAGAATAGTACCGCCCCCTGTACCAGGTGTCGTAAGAGGAGACTAAGGTACCAGAACCGATAGATATGCAGATACAGCAACATACCCGTCGTGCACGCTGCGGTCTGTGATCGCCACACGCTTACCCAGCGCGGTAATTATTGGCAAAATTCTCCCTTTCTTGGGGAGGCATATAGCTAGCAGTGGTCTTCCAATAGCTGATATGATGACGGTAAGTTTAGCCATGTGATAGGCTCGACAGCGATTGCTGCCACCTGTGCCGTCGAGCTGGATCGCTGCCATCTTAAGTATTGTATTCGTTATTCTTTAGTTGTCTGATATCCATAACACAAGTGCTTTAAGCCACTTCTCTCGGAGTCAGGTCAATGTATGAGATATCATAAAATTTGAAATTGGAAGTGCACGGTTGGAGTGCATTTGAGCTACATTGCTTAGCGTGGATATACCTTCACCTGTCAGTTGCGTCTCACGACACCTGGGAGTGGTACTATTCTACCCTGCAGGTACCTCACGGCAAACTTGTTTGTCGACCTGGTCTGATAAGAAAAAGAGTTACTGTTTAAAAGTCAGCGATGTAGGCTGTACAAGGAGCTGTCATAATATATGGAATTAGTTTGGTAACACGGACGTCATAAATTAAAAAGTTATCATTGGCGCTATTAACGCTGTTTTGATGCAGATCGGTCTCGTAAACTCGAGTGAACAGGTTCGATGGTTTTACGACGTATATTACAAAATTGTAAACCGTTATGGAATTAATAATGTCGGCTAGTGTGTCAACGAATGTGACCGAAATGTAGTAGAACACTAGCCGAAGTGTGACGGTAGAGTTTATTTAAAAATTATCTTAGTATACCTTAATGGCCGTGAAGTTCCGGCAGAGTAGACAACTAGTACCTCTTCCTTTAGGTCACGTAAGACGCTACTGAGGTACTGCAACCAAAAGGTGGCGGTATATCCACGCTAAGCAGTGTAGCTCAAACGCAGTAGTGCGGGGATGGGTAGCACCATTCTCGTCGTCAGGGATGGGCAGCAGCATGCACAGCGTCGCCTTCGCGAAAGCGCTCTGCGTTTGCCAACACGCTTGCCTAGCTGATCATTAATGGCGAATCTATTGAAATAAGAAATCATCCCAAATTAAATAGCATATTATAGTGCATCTAAAGCATATTCTAGTATTAATTGTAACTGCCTGGAATTGAATTGCTCGAACCTAGCTTTATGACAATGGTTTGTTAGCACCGACGCCGGTAGAGGTTCCATTAACACTAACTCTTTAGTATTGATGGAACTTTGGTCACGACTTATTGTATTTCTTGTAGGTTCCGTTCTGGTGGCTCGTGTAATGAACCTGCATTAAACTTAGTTTAAAATCCGTCTGATGCCGGTATACTAGTATAAGTAAGGCCAAATGTATATGCTAGATGACTCCTTTGGCCCCTTGGGGTCATCAATGTTTTGGGTGTTGTAGAATTTAGTACTACATATTGCTAAAATAAAATTGACAATTGAAATTGAAATGCTTTTAATGAGGCTACTTGAATAAAGAATATTTTGTTTTGATAAAATAGAGAGTATTGTTGGAAACACGCAGCACTACCAGATTATAAGACACCGTCAGCATCTACTACGTTAATGGGACAATTTTAAATCTTAAACAACATCTTTTGTCAATCTTGATAATGGTTACTGGAATGTAACCGAAACTTCGAAGAAAAAATATTAAATGTTTAAAATTAACCCGGTTCAAAAACTATTACAAGGTAGGTTTTGATGTGAAATAAAGTTTATCGAAAACCAAAGGGGTTAAAACGCTACCTTGAGGTACACCACATAAATAATGTTTAAATTTAAATATGATTGTTTTGATTTTGAGACAAAATTGAAAAAATAGAATTGGAAGCTGGAAATAGCGTCAATGGAGCCGTGCATGCTTCTATGGGCAGCCAACATGTGTCAAAAAAAGCACGACTGGCTGTTCCTAGAGGTGTGTTGGTTCCAACACTGACGTATGTTAGTGTATGTTGGGAATGGCAAAAAAAGCACGCAAGTAGAATTAATGTTGTTGAAATGAGAGAGAGCACTTCGAAGTATGTATGGTATGAATTTGACAAATAGATTAAAGAATAGTGTGATAAGATATCGATGAGATGGAAAAGATGATGTTAGACAAAAATAGAGAAAGGAATGTTGAGATGGTTTGGACATGTAGACGGATGGAAGTAAAATGACTGCATAAATACATAGAACAAAATTGAACGAAAGAGTTGATGTAGGACGACCGAGGCGAATATATCTTAACCAAGTAGAAGAGGTATAAAAGAAGGGTCAGGTCAGATGTACGAAGAATAAACGAGCGTGTATGACAGGACTGATGCCAAAGTGACACAGGCGTGATGTATGTATGTAAATTAATAGATTTATATTTATATTAGACCAGGTCGACTAACAAGCATACAGTCGGCGTGATAGTAAGCGTCACTACAGCATATAAACGCTCGTAATATCACAAAGATATCACTAGCGCGTTGCCAACATTATGACTTGGAAGATACTGTCACATAACCCAGTGATTCCTCCTCATCCTTCAAACCAGAGCACACAAATTAGTGATTGGTGAAAGTAAAAGATTCCAATGCAGATGACCTTTGTTGAGGACTACTTCATTTAAAAGTATTGATCCCAATGGATATATTTTGATGAGGAGGATATCAAAGATCTGATACGTGTTTAGAATATACTTTTGAATTAATTGACTATTAAGTGTAGGTCTAATATCTTTTAGTTTGTGTTGAAACATGTAGGCATATCAGATTTAATGGCATTTCAAGCGATTGCTTAAAGTCGGCATTTTTTTCACCGCGGGAAATCCACATTAGAAATAACGATTTCAAACATGAGTCATTGCTTGTTAACCGTTTAGGCTCATAGAGATAAGTAAGTAGGTTGAATAAATCTACTAAATTTATATTTTTAGTGACATAGGGGTTATTAAATAACCATATGGCGGGCTGAGAAAAAATAAAAATACAGCTTACGTAGACCTTATATAAAAATTGGATTGGTGCCTTACTCTAACCTATTTTTTTTCTCATGCTTTTTTTACCGCCACACAGCAGCGTTCGTATTATTGTGTCCTAAAATTACTGGGTAATGTGATATAATATATTTAAGTCATAATGTTGGCGCTAGTGATATCCTTGTGATATTACGAGCTAGGCTGCGGCAACACTTAGTAGGTCGATTTATTCATATCGTCAAATTATCCATTATAAGTCCACTGTTAGCTATTAACCACTGCTGCTATTTCCCATAATTGCCACGCTGGGCCACCGCAGAGCCCGCAGAGCCAGTAATCGCAGAGCGGGGATGCTGCTGTCGTATAGGAATTTGAGCTGCATTATTTTGGTTGGTACTGGTACCTTAGTCGCCTCTTACGACACCTGGTACAGGGGACGGTACTTTTCTTCTCTGCCGGTACTCCACAAAAGCTATGGAAATAATACGCCGTGAGTTACGGCCAATGTAGCATAGCATACGTTACTGTAACCATATATATATATATATAAAATAACGAACATCAGAAATAGGATTATAAAGTTAGAGAAGCAGCATCAGTAAATAAACTTTACTGTTGATTTCATTAACATTTCATTCAACTTACACTGCACTATATTTTTAACTTATTTTAAATAACCACTCGAAGATCTTTTGTTTGACATTTGCAATAAAGATGGACACAAATTTGACGGAGTCCTCACAGCAAATTGTATTGAAATTGCCAGACGTTATGATACTGCACTCACTCTGGAGTGTAACCCAGTTAAACCAATAAGCCTACGGCGTGCGCACACGCAACGATAAACACATGTTTGGTTAATGCGTGCATTAGCATACAATAGGCTTGTAGGTCACATGCGGGGACAGGTTTAACTCAAAGTGTCTAACGAAATTATCAATTTCAATAATAATAATTATACTGGGTAGACCTCATACAAAAGGTACCTCACTCTCACCTGTTTCTACCGCCAAATAGCAGTGTTCGTATTGCTGTGTTCCGGTCTGAAGGGTGAGAGAGGCAGTGGAATTATTGGGTAATGTGACATATGTTCTTACAATACCTTCAGGTCACTAAGTTGGCAATGCTCCAGTCTTAGATAGATATCCTTGTGATATTATGAGCGTTCGTTCGCTGCGGTGACGCTTGCGGATTGTATGTTTGTTTGCTGACCTAGCCCAATGAAATACTATTTTATTTTTGAAAAGATTAATCTTAGGCTGGATTACTGAGACGTCGTTTTCAGCTCCGCTGGATGATAGGCGAAGCCGCTCATTGTTGACTTCAAAGGTTTGCGGGATCAGTGTGGAAACCCAGTGATAATTATAATCCATTCAACAAACAAAATGGGATGGCACGCCTACTGATCTGAATCAGCATTTCTCTGCTGGCCTTAGACTCTGGAGTCTAAGTCTTCCACAACAGCTGTTAATGTATAATATTCTGGTGCTTAGCCTAGGTCTGGTGGTGTGGTAGAAAATTAAGTTTGAATATTCGTTAATTAACCTGACTCCATGATATTTAGCTTCAAACACTTGTGTTACGGATATCACTGAGAGGTATTACAAAATTAATAACAATTATATATTATAACACCGCGATTCAGAACAAATACAAGTATTTGTCACTAGCTTCATACCTTCGATTTTTTCGATAGTCCTTTATTGCATCTTTGAGGAACTCTTACCATTTTATGTAATCATTATAATAAATTCTTACACAGCACTTGTGTTCCGGACCCCAGACAACAGAGGAATCACAAATATAGTACTTAGATTTTTTACACCCGGGCACAGAACCAAACAAATATATTTATATAAATATAAATAATTTGCTATGGGTGGGAATCGAACCAACGGCCCTTCGCGCCCAAGACAGGATTACTACCATTTGCGCTATCGAGACCGTCAAGCTTTAATGTTGCTCGCTGACAGCTAAGCTGTGCCAGAGAGTCGTCCCGGTTCCATAGAGAAAAATATAAAGCAGAAACAGCAGGCAAGTGTGTCACACGGGAACATGTTTTTAGAATACGAGTAAAAACTTGACGGGCCCGATGGCGCAGAAGTTATCTAATGCGCCAAGGGTAACCAGGGCACCCGAGAAAAATATTTGTAAGATGCATGTATACTTATTGTTAACACCCAGACGCAACGCATAATTTTATTTAAATAAAATGTATGAATCATAAATCATATAATATATTTATCATGGGCGATCCATTAAATTAAAAATTATATTTTGTTTGCCCTGTGTCTGGGAGTTAATAATATGTATATAATTATTGTATTTGTGATTCCACTCTTGTCTAATGTCCATAACACAAGTGATTTAAACGACTTACCACGGAGTTAGACATATAAATATCTACGCATATGTATATTATAAATAAAATTATTAATGTCATGGACGGTGATCGAAGCTACGTCCCAAAGCGCATAAGATAGGCATACCGAATGCGCCAACAGGCCCGTAATACCGAGGATAATTTCAAACATACAAACTTTACCTTTTATGGTATTATATGTTTATTTACAATACTCTTTTTTTTACGAATTATTAATCTTTTCAAATATAAATTCACACAAATCATACATTTACCTGACTCTGTGGTTAGTCGCTTAAAGCACTTGTGTTACCGACATCGGACAATAGACGAATTATGAATATCATCATATAAATATTTGTCCTAGGTGGGGATCGAACCCACGACCTACGATGAGTTTCTTCATTTTAGTAATAAATTACAAATTTTAAATAAAAGCTTATTGTAAAATATTTTTTAACTAAGGGATTCCGACCTAAACCTGTCTGTTTGAGGCACAGTGAGTACAAGGTTAAACGAGTTAAGACCGCATAATTTAAGCCTTTCAACGCGCTGTCTGTCTGTCGTCTAGATGGATCGGCGTTGAGTAACAATCATTGTGAACAGCGCTCCAATTGTGTGGAGGGTGTGAGCGTTGATAAATGAGACCAATTTAGAGATGAACCTCTATTATTTAAGCCCTTTTTGACTTGGAGTAGTATTATATGACCCGATGGCGCAAATGGTAGTGATCCTAGCTTATGCGCCAAGGGTCGTGAGTTCGATCAACACTTAGGACAAATATTTATATGATGATATTTGTGTTTGTCTTGGGTCTGGGTGTTAACTGTATGTAGTTAAGTATTATATTTGTGATTCCTCTGCTATCTGATGTCAGTAACACATGTGCTTTAAGCGGAAACGGGTTAATGTGTGTCTAATATACATATATATTCGCTCAACATTGTGAAACGTCACATGAACCTTTAATCTTCACCATACATGTATTCAACCGTGTGGAACCAGCGAAGTTTCTACTCCGCTGGTACCTCCTTCTGTACCAGGTGTCGTAAGCTGCGACTTAGGTACCAGAACCAACAGAAGGCGGTATATCCATCTGAGATGTAGCTCAAATTAACAGGGTGGGCTTGGGCACCATTATCCCCGTCGCGAAGATGCGCTCTGCGTTTGCCACCACGCCTACCCAGCGCGGCAATTATGGGCAAAAATTCGCACGTTTTTGGAAGGCCTATGTCAAACAGTGGACTTTCTATAGCTGATATGATAATACATATAATGTGTTAAGCTATACATACATTTTAATTTGATGCAGCGGTTGATATCATATGTGGCTTCCTTGTTTAGGGTTACGTATATCTGGTTGAGTTATTCCTGCACCTTTAATTGCTCAACCGTATTCGTGCGAGAGACATCTGAGGCCGCGGGTAGCTGATAGAATGATATCATAGCCTAACTGTTACACCTTATTTTAGGGACACGTTGTATCTGCCTAACCGAGCCAAAAGTAGAGTAAAGCTTGTTAGAGCCGGGGCGCCCTTGGTGAGAAACATCTAAGGCCGCAGACAGATGATCTGTATGATACTACAGCACAAATATTAGAGAAGTGGCCTTCATTCAGAATTATAAGCAGTTCTAGGAATATAAATATTCTTTCGAAATATGAGATGAAGGTTACTAACAGAGGAGAATAGTACTTCTTTTTTTTATATTACAGTGGGCTACAGACCCGAAGGTACCGGGTCCCACAGATTACGGTAACTCTAGTGCAGCAGGCAGCAGCATTGCCATCTAGCGGTACAATCCTTTTTATTTATATAATTTATTTTTATTTTTTTATTAGACCAGGTCGACGATGAAGCGTACAGTCCGCGCGATAGTGATCGACACTGCAGCATATAGACTAGATATAGACGCTCGTAATATCACAAGGATTTCACTAGCGAATTGCTAACCTAAAATTGATGATATTACTGCCTTTCCACCCATGAAACTAGAACACAGCTATGTGAACACTGCTGTTCGGTGGTAGAAATAGTTGAAAGTGAGACAACATTGCAGATGACCTTTGCGTGTGATCTTCCTCATTGTTCGGTCTCTAAAGGGACCTCACGTACTATGAGGCACGTCTTCAAGATGAAACCACTTTAATGTCAACGAAAAATA
Source organism: Heortia vitessoides (assembly GCA_020976665.1). NCBI lineage: Eukaryota > Metazoa > Arthropoda > Insecta > Lepidoptera > Crambidae > Heortia > Heortia vitessoides. The sequence continues at coordinate 11,989,947 of JACJUM010002768.1, forward strand.
CAAGACTAGATTTATCTGTATAAACTACGCAAGGGTTTAAAATCTTTCAGACTACTATCTGATATCAAAATTAGATTTCGCAAAAAATCTTCTAGGCATTATTGTCCGTTACGCAATAACAACGTCTTCTCATAATCCTATCTTCAGAATGTGCCCAATGTATAATTCACTCTATGGTAGTCCTCAAGTTCCTCCTTTAAATCTCAATTATTAAGTTGGTATTTTATTTTCTTTTTTTTTCTTTTCTTTAACTGTCTAGTTTAGTAAATTTCATCATTTATAAATAATTAAAGGCAATTAAAGGCAATTAAAGGCAATTAAAGGCAATTAAAGGCAATAATTAAATAAATTATTACCTTTCTTAAGAACAGCGTGAAGTTTTTAAATGTTCTCTTTTCAAAAACAGATGGCGCCACTGTCTACGTGGTCATGTCAAGTGCATACTCCACGGTGAACACTCGATTAGGGTCGGTTATCTAATACTATCTGACAAACATAAATAATGACAATTGCCCATGAAACGCGGATTTAAGATAACCGACCACTACTTATTTCTTCATTTAGATTAAGGGTCAGATTGAGTGTGTACAATTAGAAATGACCTTTGATAAAGCCTTAATTATAATTTCGTGATTATCTGGAGCAGGTATATTTATTTGGTAAGAAATATATATGTGTTTATTTTTAACTTGCACCGCTCCGTTGTTTCACTCACGTAATTACCATTTTCGTGACAATATGATATACAGTTATCAACATCATCATCATCATACCAGCCTTTGGAAATCCATTACTCGACTTAAGCCTCTTCAAGAAAAAAGGTCTTTGCCCATATTTGCCGCGCTGCTAATCGTTGAGCGTAGCTATCGCGACGGGGATATTGCTGCCCATTTCCGCCCTGTGTATTTGAGCTGCACTGCTTCGGATGGATATACCGTCATCTATCGGTTCTGGTACCTTAGTCGCCTCTTACGACTCCCCGATAAAATTGACATAGACTATTGATAGTCTGGAGCACATATGCCACTTTTTATCCCGAAAGCCGATGTACCCTTGGGATAGATTTGACTCTTTATTTTTCTATACACAATTGGTACGACTTTTTGCACAGTTTAACTGCATTGAAGCGTCATAGACTTCTTCCTAGAATGACAAGAGATCCTCAGGGATACGATCTTGCAGACAAGTAGCCATATATAATAACACGTATGCAGACGAAGCCGCGGGCGGTCGCTTGTCTTTAACGATATAAAACGAACGGAGGCGAACACGATTCACGTGTTTCACTATTGAAAGAGTTGCATTGTATTTAGTCTTGGCTTTTGTAAGCTCCTGAATAATATTTACATGTAAAAAACTTATTTGTCCTACTTATTCTATATTATATATATGAGAGAGATGATATATGTATGTTTGTTTGTCATTGTCTTAAGAAAAGTCTACAGTATTGGTTTTATTAATATACATGTGTTTATTTTGTTAAAAAAATGTTGTATTTTTATTTATGTATTAATTACACACCAAATTTTATTATCTTATGGACATATATAGTATTAGTATTTAATTTACTTCACTTTGTTTCCATGAAATGGTGGTAGACATCAAGCTGCCCTATCGCATTTTCTTCGTTTGTGTCTATCCTAAGGTTGCCTGGAAGTAATAGCCCTGAGCGATAAGGCCGCCAATTGTATTATAATTTATGTTTTTAATTTTTCCTTATGTAATTTTCTGTGTACAATAAATAGATATTATTATTATTTATTATATTTGTGATGTGTTGTCAATTATTGTTTAGTATATAGAATAATCTTCCAATCCACATAAATGATTTCATCATCATCATACCATTCAAAGTCCACTGCTGGATATAGGCCTCTCCAAGTAAGGGGGAATTTTGCCCATAATTGCCGCGCTGGGCAAGCGTACTGGCAATCGCAGAGCGCAGCTTTCGCTACGGGGAGGCTGCTGCCCATCCTCGACCTGTGCATTTGAGCTGTATTGTTTCGGATGGATATACCGCCATCTGTTGGTTCTAGTACCTTAGTCACCTTTTACGATACCTGGTACAAAGGAGGTACTAGTCTACACTGCCGGTGCCTCACCGATGATTTACTATAACTTATAACAGGAAATCATGATATAGTATTGTTTGTAGATGATACATCACTCTTATTTAAAATCAAGAGACAACTAAGAATTTTTGACGATGTCAATAATACTATCCCAGGTGTAGTAAAATGGTTTGACGTAAATCATTTGCTTTTAAATGAAAACAAGACATAATGTATGAAACTGCTAACGTTAAACAAATAAAACTAATATTCTTGATAATAATCAGGAATTGGAACTGATCAATACTACTGTATTCTTGGGTATAAATTTAGATGATCAATTGCAATGCGGACTTCATATAGTAAATATCTCAAGTTGTCTTAACTCTGCGGCTTTTGCAGTACACAAATACCGACAATTAACAGACATAGAAACTGCACGGCTAGTTTATTTCAGCTACTTTCACAGCGTTATGTCATATAGTATTCTACAGTGTGGTAATGCAGCTTACATAAATGCTATTTATGTTCAGTAGAAAAGGGCTGTTCAAGTGATATATAAAATGACTCGGCAGAAATCTTTAAGTTAATAATTCAAAGAAATTTAAATAATGACTGTACGCAGTCAATATTTTAAAGAAAATATTATTTATGCTCACAAAAATATAGTTGATTTCAGAATAAAAGTGATATAAATAATAGTTATACTAAACATAAGTATAAGCTCGCAGTGCCCATTGCTAGGGCCTAAAATGAGTAATTCGTTCAGGGACAATAGTGAAAGATTTTACAATAGAACCCCAAGTAGAATTACTAAAATTACTTTGAATAAATTCAAGAATTGTGTTTAAGATAAACTTATTGCTAAGGCTTATCTACTTCTATCTGAAAGATTATATTAATAATGAAACTGCTTGGGATTGAATTGAATTGATCTACTATTAAGACAACGGTTTGTTAGCGCCGGCGCCGGTATGGGTTCCAATAATACCTACCATTAGGTGTTGTTGGAACCCATATCACCATTAGTTTTTCTTGCTGTTTCTTTTCTGGTGGCTCGCGTAAGGAACCTTCTATAAACTTAGTTATAAGACCCGTCTGGTGCCGACAGACTAGTATTAGGATACTTAATGACCTATTTGTTTAAATTACTCTTATAGCAATGGTTGTCAGGGTCATTGGCTATTTGTGTAAAATTGTAATTAGCTTATATATATTTATAGAATATTTTGTATTTCTTTGATGATTTAAAAAAGGATATGATAGGCCTACTTAAATATAGATATATTTAATTGACTTCGACTTCTTTAAAGTCAAAACTTTGTATTTTACCTAACTCGACAAACAAGCGTACGGTCCTCGCGATAGAAAGTGTCACTGCAGCCTACAGACACTCGCATTATCACAGGGATTTCACTAGTGTGTTACCAGCCTTGTGACTTGAAGATATTATGTCACATTTCTCAGTAATTTCACTGGCTCTCTCACCCTTCAAACCAGAACACAGCAATACGTACACTGCTGTTGGCCAGTAAATAGGTGAGAGTGAGGTACCAATGAAGACGATAATAATAATAAATTTCCACAACATCTCATACATTGCCTTGACTCCGCGGTAAGTTGCTTAGAGCACTTGTGTTACGGACGTCAGACAACAGAAGAATCAACAAACATACTACTTTAATACATACATTTAACACCCAGACACAGAACAAACATAATTATCATCGTATAAATATTTTCTCTGGATGGAAATCGAGCCCACGACCCCTGGCGCACAAGATCACACCATCTGCGCCATCAGGCCCGTTAATGGGTATATATATAGGTGCTTGATTGTGAGCAAAGCCGCGGTCTTAGTATTGTTTATACAATACTATAGTCCTTAGGACAAAGATAAACTAATTGGTATTCATATTAATGACTAGGATAACTAAGTATTTTATATGTAAAATACATTTGAGGACTCACAAAACCCTGCGAATAGTAAATGTAACACTTTTATTATTTAAGAACGTGACCCGTTTTATTTGTATAATATAAATGAAATTGTTGTAAACTAGCGACTTGCCGTGAGGTACCGGCAGCTTAGAATAGTACCTCACACCGCACCAGGTGTCGTAAGAGGCGGGTAAGATACCAGAATCGGCAGGTATATAAGATATAACGGTATATCCATTCGAAACAGTGCCTTTCAAATGCACAGGGCAGGGATGGGCAGCAACATCTCCGTCGCAAAACCTGCCCTCTGCGATTGCCAACACGCTTGCCCAGCGCGGCAATTATGGGCAAAAGTCCTTCGTTTTGTGGGAGACCTATGTCCAGCTGTGGACTTCCAACCGCTGGTATGATGATGATGAATGAAGAGCTCTATTACGACTCCTGGAGAGGTACTATTCTACTCTGCCGGAATCCATAACCTCAATAAACCCCGGTATAATGCTAACGGTAAAAATATATGTTTATTTTTTTTATTGATGGGCCTGACGGCGCAGATGCTAGTGATCCTATCACATGCGACGAAGGTCGTGGGTTCCATTCCCAATTTTTATCATTAGCACGAGAAACAAATCCAGTTGATTTACATGTGTGTGTACATGCATCCTCTAGTCACGAGAAATAATCAAAATTACGCAACATGCATTGAATTGGCTCGGCTAACTATTTATATTGATGTGTTGCTCGAAATTGCGTCTTATCGTGTATGTTGTAAGGGTTAGATCCGCAGCGGTGGTAGTAGAAAGGCATTTAGCGTTGTCAACCCATGTGACATTGGGTGAGGTCGCTGGCGTGCGGGCGGTACCGACAGCAGAAAAGTGGTGCAACATTATTTTTTATTATATATATATATTTATTTATTTACTCTAAACCAATATTTATACAATGCGACGAAAGATAGTTTAACATATATTAAGCCATTTACAAGAGTTCCCGAATAGATATAGGATAACATAAAATATATTTATTTATTTATTTACTTGATAGAAAATTATAAATATACAATGCGAGGAAAGACAGTTTAAGATAAATCAAGCCAATTACAAGATTTCTCGAGTAGATAAAGGATAACATAAATATTTTATTTAATTATTTACTTGATAGAAAACCAAAAGGTTACAATGCAATTAACGAAAATTACAAGATTTTTCAATAGATATAGGGTAAATTCTAACGTATACGCGTTCAATACTCATAGTTCTAGTAAAACGGTTGTTAACGGCTTTTAAACGCAGTTTACTAAACATGTTGTCTATTGCCAATCTTGAGAACGGTTGCCGCAACATAACTTACATTTTTACATTTTTTACAATTATTTACATTTTTTGTTCGTCGTTTACGTACAAAAAATGAAAATAATTAAATAAACCGCCATCAAGCCGTTAAAGAAGTAGGTTTATTATGAAAATTTGCATACTAAAATATCGCCAGCAAGCGCTAATACTGAAAAATATACAAATTTAAAATTAGGTACAAAAAAAAAGAAATTATAGACATATAAATGTGCCGTGAGGTATCGCAAGGTAGAAGCACCTACCCCCTGTACCAGGTGTCGTAAAAGGCGACCAGAACCGGAAGATGGCGGCATAGCTATCTAAAGCAGTGTAGTTAAAATGCAAAGGGCGGGGATGGATAGCAGCATCCCCGTCGTAAGCCACGCGGTAATTATGGGCAAAATACCCCCTTTGTTGGGGAGGCCTATATCCAGCAGTAGACTTCTAATGGCTGGTATGATGTTGATGAGACATATAAATAAAATTGCCATGTGCCAATATTTTTCCTTTATTGTTGCAGATTGTTTGCTGTCGGTGCGGCGTATCTTTCTCCGGTAGTGTTCCGGCGCGGGCGCAGGGTCGCGCGCTCCTTTCTGTGGCAAGGGCGGCAACTGCTCGCATGCGTCCAGATAACAGCTTATCGATATTTGCTACATGCTACTTGTGCGTGTAATAGTTTTTTTATATTTATTATTATTTATTTATATATTAAATTGCCATACAAGCATAGGGTCCGGCGGGCTCGATGGCGCAGTTGGTAGTGATCCTATCTTGTGTTCCCAGGATCGTGGGTTCGATTCCCACCCAGAGTAAATATGTATATGATGATATTGTATTTGTTCTGTGTCTGGGTGTTAAATATATGTATTTAAGTAGTATATTCCTCTTTTGTCTGGCGTCCGTAACACAAGTGCTTTAAACGACTTACAACGGAGTCAGACCAATGTTTGAGATGTTGTGGCTTATAGACCCACTATACATGCACATTTGTGTGACAAGGGTGCAAATTCATTGAAAATTTACATTAATATTTTTTTTTTCTAGATTAGGTTGACAAACAAGCGTACAGTCCGCGTGATAGTAAGCGTCATCGCAGCCAATAGGCGCTTGTAATATCACAATTGCCAACCTTGTGACTTCAAGATATTATGCCACATTACCCAGTAATTGCAATATATCTCTCATCTTTCAACTAAAATACAGCAATGGTGAATACGACTGTTTGGCGGTAGAATAGGTGAGAGTGAGGTATTAATACAGATGCCCTTTATATGAGGTCAACCTCATGTAACTAGGTATCTAGAAATCCTTTGGTTTCTTTTTTAAACATATAGTTTTCGCTAAAAGAGAAATGACCGTCTTTCAGTTGTATACAAAGGCATTGAAAGAGGTCTAAATAAGAGTTAGCATAACTTAGATGTCCATTGCTGGCTAGGCTCTCCAAGAATGGGGGAATTTCGCCCCTTACTTCTGTTCTGGGCAAGTGTGGTGGCAATCGAAGAGGATAGCTGCGTGACGGGAATGCTGCTGCTCATCCGAGCCATGTAGAATTTCATGTAAGAGCATCTCAGCATAGAAAGTAAAAAAGACGCAAAAATACAATTCTACGTGCCTAAAAAGATCGTGGTAGCACATTCGTAGTTCAGTTCCCCAGGTAGGGAAAGATGATTAATGATGATGAAGCCTGAGACGCTTGTTCTAGGTATATATGTAAAGCATTTTATATACAACTATAAGTAAGACTAAATACGTTAAATAAATAAGTTAAAAACACGCTCTTTTGACAGCTCTACTAAAGGACTTTAACAATGCTCCCCAACTCTACGTGAACTTGAATTCTTTTCGCGTGACCTGAAAACTTACCTGGAATAAAAAAATGTCCTTCTTCAAGTTTCATGCTATATAAGATATTACAATAGTGTACCGGCGAAGTTGTGTCATCATCATCATCATATCAGCCATTGGAAGTCTACTGTTGAACATAGGTCTTTTCACGTAAGGGGGAGGTTGCCCATAATTTCCCCACTGGGTAAGCGTGGTGGTAATCACAGAGTGTAGCGTAGCGACAGTAATGCGGTTGCCCATTCCAACCCAGTTGCATTTGATGGTAGTAGAGAAAGGTTTCATTATTAGTATACTTCTTTATAGTATAGCATTCAAATTCAACTTGATACCTCTGAAGCGTATGGGTAAAGCCACACATATTAGATTTTTTGAATTCGTTTCCGGCAAAAATAAACGGTGTCTATCGGTGTCGGCTTTTATTAGATGTTTTACGAGCGATTCTACATATGCATAGATATATAAATATATATACCGTACCTATTAATGTACAGTCTACAAAATTCTGTGCAGCTCAAATGCACAAGGCAAGATGGGCAGCAGCATCCCCGTCCCGAAATAGCACTCTACGATTGCCAACACCCTTGCCCAGCGCGGCATTTTATGGGCAAATTTCCCCCTATCTTGGGGAGGTCTATGTCCAGCAGTGGACTTCAAATAGCTGGTATGATGATAATGATGATTAATTCTCTAATAAAAAATCGTCAATAATGTGAGTTCAGTTCGTCAGTGTTCGGCCTTTTTACCCAAATGTCCGCGAAAACTGAATGGCCTGTCCAGCTATTGTGTTTGGTGACTGGCAACCATACCTACGACACGCGACAGCAAAGTGCCCCTATAAGGTCACCATTTTTCTTTCTTTCCTCATGATGTTTCGTTTCCTTGAGACCCTTAATATGCAATAACATCAAAACGTAATCTGCAACATAACACAATACGAAGGTCCAATTACATCAAAGAATTGTTCTCTATAAGAGTTAGACAAACGTTGTCCTGTTTACAAAACATCTCTGTTCCATCCTCACTTCCTATAATTTTCCATAAACAGTTATTTGCCTTATCATTAGCAGCCTTGGCGGTAATGTTATTCATTTCCGCGTCTCACTTCCTATGTATAGCTTAGGGCTTATTTATAGGAGCCCTAGGTCAGGACCTTGCGTTTTCTTAGATGCACTGAGAATAATAATTTCAGGGTAAACGTTTATAAATACACATACAAATGTGTGACGCGATTCTAAAGATAATTTTGTTTACGCTTGTTACTGTTTTAAATCTGTATTATATACAAAGACTAGCGATCCACCCCGGCTTTGTACGAGAGCAACAATAAAAAATTATTGATGCCGGTTATCCGTAGGAAATAGACATATGCCATCGCGGTTTTTTTTGTAGACGTTTTTAAGATGTACAATATTGAAGTACATTATTTTGATCTATCTCGTCGGGTTCAGCCAGCGTTTGCAATATAAATGTAAAAAAATATATGTTTATTTACGTCATCACATTAGAAACTTCTAAATTTATCATTGTTTCTCTAATATTATGCATGCATCTAACACTAGCGGCCCGTCCCGGCTTCGCACGGGTAGACGTAAATAGGTACATATATTTAAGTAATAAGCATGCTAATTAAAACGACCATGAATCCTAATTTGAAAAAAAAATATGCTTATCCTAAAGCCTCTCTGTGCACTACGTTGGCTGTGGTATTCGTAGGTGGCAAGGAAGCGTATTACTTTTCAGGAGATCCTACTCGAGAAAGTGCCAAATACTATTGTTCTCGTTGAGTTGCTTACTCGATGCGCTGCGTGGCGGCCGCCGCCGGCATGTATTTTTATTTTAATTTAATGATATCTTTTGAATGGAATGTCCGATTTCAATAATTCAAAAAGTAATCATCAGATATTAAGACAGTTTGGAATATAATATGATATTATTATCCAAATAAATATAAATTGTTTATTTGGATAAAAAATTATAAATGGTATGGATAACACGGTCTAATTTTGATCGCCATTTCTATCAATTTGTTAAATGTCAAAAAGTGGTTATAGTGATGTAACTACAATAGTTAGACATATGGTCTCGCGAAGTTTTTTGTAGATATTAATATATTCTATAATATTGTCAAACAATTTTTGTCCTATCATTAATATTCTTCGCAGCATATGCGATGAAAGACATTTTATGGCTATTTTTTTACACCTTTGGTTTGTTTTAACAGGAATTTCTAAAGCAATCTAGTACTAAATATAGCCTATGGTACTCAATGATAATGTAGCTTTCTAATAAAAAAGAATTATTAAAATCGGTCCAGTACTTTTAGAGTTTATTCGCTACATACAAAAATACAAATCTTTCCTCTTTATAATATTAGTGTAGATTCCGCATCGCAATCCGTTGCGTAGTTTTAAAGACCCAGTGGAAAGCTGCTTTGTTTTATATTATATACTGATACTGGGTATGACATATATTTAAAATATAAATCACTGTTGGCCACACAGCCAGCTTGACCTGAAAGGCGAAGGTCGCAGGTTCGACGTCAATCTCTTTTAGGAACGCCGAGATTTTCCTTGTGAAATAATTTGTCGAAATCACTCTGATATTTTGTATATGTAATTGTTTCGTCAGAATTTTCTAGAAATTGCCAGAGTGGGTGTTGTATCAAGGTTCCTCCATTATCTTTGGAATTATGTGTTTTAATTTGACTTGTTAATAGCTCTTAGTCTTTAAAGTTAATATTGTTGAACATCTATACTAATATTATGAAGCTGAAGTGTTTTTTTGTTTGTTTAAACGCGCTAATCTCAGGAACTGCTGGTCCGATTAAAAAAAATATTTTAGTGTTGGACAGTCCATTTATTGAGGAAGGCTATATTTTATTGGGAACCGTTTTAAAATAAATAAAAAAAACCTAAAAGTCCTAAGTCACTATTCTACGCAGACATAGACGCGGGCACTATGAAATGAAAATGACTTTTTATTAATTCGAACGGAATATGACGATTCAATGGCGGATTGACGTTTAGATTAATTTGTGTATTTAAATATTAAAAAATCTAAAAGTACAGTGTATAATTGATGTTATTATTTTGACTCTTCTACATATGTTTTGTTTATTTCTCTCGGTATTCATGTTTTGGTTTAAAAAATAAATGTAAAATTTCGTTTATAAAAAAGGCCCGCCGTCAAATGTCATACTGCGCTCTGCAATTGCCAACATGCCCAATACGGCAATTATGCCGCGTATGAAAGCCGTTAAGAATGGTTTATTTTAATTCAGCCCATTAAAAATAATTTTAATTCTTTTCTCTACGAAATTGTACTATTAGGTACAGGTACTTTTCTACTCTGCCGATACCTCACCCAGAATGTTTTTTATAACAAATTGAATAAATAATTATGAATAAAAAATACTAGTTGTATTCTAAACAATGCGTGGGGTGCGCTGTGCCGTATTCTTCGAAGATCTAGGAACTCACGATTTTTATTTATTTATTTATTCAACTTTATTGCACAAAATGTTACAAAATGTACAAATGGCGCACTTAATGCCAGGTGGCATTATATCCCAGTCAACCATTACACAAAACAGAAAGAAAAAAAATATATATATATAGTGATGCAGGTAATATATATACAAAATAAATAAACGTGTCATACATATTTGTATAAATAAACGCAATAAATGCATATTATATAAAAATATATATCTATATACTTAAAATAACGTACATCAGAAATAAGGTTATAAAGTTAGAGAAGCCGCATCAGTAAATAAAGTACATTTTCTCACAATACTTCAAATATTTTTTGGTATTTATTTTCAGTTTCTTATAAAAAATATTTTTTACTTTTTTTGTTTGATGCGTGTGCAAAAAAAGCGTGGTTTTTAGATTTATAATTAGTTCGACGTTTAGGTTACATTTCGGCAAATGTTCTCAAGATTGACAAATATATAGTGCCAGCATTCGAAAGTTTCAAAGCCGTTAAAAACGTAGTTTTGTTATGGGTAGGTAGTGCACGCATAAATGTTAAAAAAATAATATAAAAAATCGAGTGTATGTAGGTTTGTCCTCTGTTCGCATTCCAATAGTGGCCACGCGAGTTTTTATTTCGTCAAATGTATTGGTATCAAGTGCATTTCCAGCGAGGTTATTGGGTGCGGTATGTTCTCCGAACGAGTGGGTAGCTCCATACACGGTTACTTAATGACGACGAATGGTTAGACGGGCCCGATGGCGCAGATGGCAGTGATCCTATCTTGTGCGCCAAGAATCGTGAGTTCGATTTCCACACAGGGCGTTTATATGACGATATTTGTGTTTATTTATTTAATATTGGATTACCAACATAAGTAACAGTAAATTATGAACAATAATTGCGTTTTCAAAGGACATCAACTAATTGTTCTTACAATTACAGGCAATCACTTCATGCATAATTATTAATATTTAAAAAAAAATAATCACTCAGTAGGGATGTAAAGTTAATAACAAAATATACAAACATTGAAAGTAAAAAATCAGCAATGTGTCTGTTCTGTCTGGGTGTTATAGATATGTATTTAAGTGTTATATTTGTGATTCCTCTGTTGTCTGATATCCATAACACAAGTGCTTTAAGTGAATTACCACGGAGTCAGGACAATACTCTCAGTCAGGACTCTTGTAGGAATATTATTATAAACGTCTAGGTTCCGGTTAAAAATGATTCTTATAAATGTGTATCAGTCATGGTATCTTGTCTTTTATGTACTCGTAACATTCCTTTTTATTTACTTGTACCTTCATTGTTCTTAAAATTGGTAGTGTAACTTCCTTGAGGTCTCTAATTAAACTGTTTTTATAGGTAAAACAATTATAGTAAAAATATTCATAGCGTGTGGTGTTAAATTTCATCACATAAGCCTCAAGACGTGTACTGCTGGACATAGGCCTCTCCAAGTGATTTCCAATAAGACCGATCGTATGCAGCCTGCGAGCCTACGCTTTTAGTCATTTCGTCTGTCCATCTTGCGGGTGGATGACCTACGTTTGCGGGTACGTGGTCTCCATTCCGGAACCTTACGACTCCACTTACAGCTATCGGTTTTGAGTACTAAGTGCTCTACCCACTGCTACCTCAACTTCGGTAACTTTTATTCCTTTACGCATCTCCTCATTTCTAATCTCTACATTCGATCGCGCAAAGAGATTTCGAACATTGCCCTCCCTATAGCTCGTTAGGCTATTTTCAGTTGGCTAATGAGGCCTATAGTTAGAGACCACGTGAAGCTGCCATAAGTCATCGCTGGTAACACACATTGGTCAAAGACTTTCGAATCGATATACTCAGGTATGAGGTGTTGAGATTTGCTTGCGTGTTTTCTGTTTACGGTCGTAACTTGATTTATATCATCATCATTATATCAACGATAAGACGTCCACTGCTGAAAATAGACCTCCCCAAGTAATCTCCAATAGGACCAATTGTATGCGGCCTGTGTCCAGCGCGATCCTGCGGTTTTAATCAGATCGTCTGTTCATCTTGCGGGTGGACACTCTCCGCTGCGCTTGCCGGTACGTGGTCTTTATTCCAGAACCTTACGACTTCATCAGCCATCTGTTCGTTGTTATATGCTTAAATAATTAATAAAAATGCTTTGAAAGTAGTAATGTCATTGGGTATACACCACAAAATGCAATGAACGTGGTTAATGTATTGCTGAATGTTGCAAGTTGTTGTAGAATAGAAAAAAAATCTTTATAGCTCAAGATTTTTTTTTGCATTTATTTATTAAGATTTATTTTAATTAATACATTTTTTTGGTGGCTTGAGTTCTTTGAAGCATGATATATGTTTGTGCTAGAAAGCATGTAAGGTCTGCGGTTACCATCTCACTAATATTATACACATGAAAGTTTGTGAGAATGCATGGATCTCAGTTCATCCAATCATTTCTGAGGCTTTTTTGACATCATCTTCTCCTTTGGTGAGATGTTATGAGATCTGTGAACTAATTTTCGTAATAAAAGTGTTTGGTCTATTTTTCAAAAGGCAATTTTTGGAGAAAAGCGAGTCGCGCCTTGCCGCGGTGTGCCGGCAAAGTACTTTCCTATACCGAGTCTTGTAAAGGTTACTGGGTGTCGGAGTAGTCGCAAGCGCAGCTTTACGGCTCCTGGTGGCTTCGGTGAACGAGTCTAAGTTTTCTTAATGGTGTCCGTCTTGGATTTGGGGATTCTCAATCGTGGCCCTGTTTCTGGGCTTTGACAGCCCTGTCTTGAGTTCGGAACCAACAGATGGTGGTAAAAGTCTAATTCCACAACGCCAGAGAGTAGGAGTGGGCAGCAACAACCCAAGATGCTGCTGCTGCATTGATGATCATCACACGTTGGTAAACAAGTATACTGCCCGCATGACAAGCGGGCATCATCATCACCGCAAATTGTTCTGTATGAATATACTATTAATTATAAAATTCAGTTGTCAAATTAGTATTACATTAGTCCGTACGGTACCGGCAGATAAGAATAGTACCTCCCCCAGAATCAGGTGTCGGAAGAGGCGACTGGTACTGGATCCGACAGATGGCGGTGTATCCATTCAAAACAGTGTAGCTCAAATGCACAGGCCGGGGATGAACAGCAGCATCTCTGTTGCGCTCTGCGGTTTGACAACACGCTTGCCCAGTTAAGGTCAAAATTCCTCCTTGATGATCAGACTTGATGATGATGATGATAACAATATTAATTTGATTATTTATAACTTTATTTATTGAATAATAATATAAAAATAATTAAATAATAATAATTTTATAATTTATTATTTATTGAAGTATCTGATTATTCTAAAACAGTGTAGCATTGAGTTCGGAACATGTTCATCTAAGTCCGACCGGATATTTAATTGAAACAAACCAATAGACGCTAATACTCAATTTAATCGTGAAAAATGGCTAAGTAATTATAATAATAATACGTTTTTAAATACATAATCATTTGAAAATAATCTTGTGTTAAGGTAGCGGTACAAAACGTGAGCGGAGGCGTTACTGATATAGTGTTTTTTTTATATTCCGAAGTCAGCAAACAAGCAAGTCTGCTTGATGGTAAACATGACCGCAGCCTATAGACACTCGTGTCATCACCGGTGTATCAGTAACATCGGGATCTGAAGATACAATATCATGTTTACCCAGTAATTTCATTGCCTCTCTCACCCTTCAAACCGGAATACAGCAAAGCGAACCCTGCTATTTGGCGGTAGAAATAAGTGAGTGTTCTTAAGGAAAAGGGAATTTCGTCCATAATTACCACGCTGGGCAAGCGTATTGGCAATCGTAGAACGCAGCTTTGGGAGCGACAGGGATTCTGCTGCCAATTCTCACCCTATGCATTTGGGTCACACTGTCTCGGATGTATGTACCGCCATCTGCCGGTTCTGGTATCTCGCCGGCGTATCAGTCGCCGCCTACGACACCTGGTACAAGGTGATGTACTATTCTTCTCTTCTCCGGTACCATTAATTTCATTTCCCCCATGAAGAGAATAGAACGGAGAATACAGGCCTGACTCACCGGCTGTCCGGGAGTAGAACCGGCGCCTACCTCCTAAATTTAGCTTTAGCGATCACACTGCGATTTGGACTGGGCACCTGGAGCTGCGTAGCACGGTATCACGGTACCCAGTCTGCGTTTCGGTTACCTTGCAGCAACCGTTTTCAAGGTATTGCCATTAAAAGAAGTTCTAATTTGTGTTAGAAATTATTACATGACGTCATTCATTGCCAGACAAAAATTATTCTTAACCCTTAACATTATAGTTATCAATAAATAATTTATAATAAAATAAATAAATTCACACAACATCTCATGCATTGGCCTGATTTCGGCGTAAGTAACTTACGGCTTAAAGCACGCGTGTTATGGACATAAGACAAGAGAGGAATCACATGTGTAATAAATAAATACATATATTTAAGCCCCAGTAACAGAACAAACTTAAATATTATAACATCAATATTTGTTTTGGGTGGGGATCGAACCCTCGACCTTTGACCAACTACGCTATCGGCCCCGTCAAATGTTTCTTGAGGCTATATAAAATAAAGTTTCCTCGATAGCTGAACAATTTAAAAGCCGCGAATATCCACTGCTGGACACAGGTCTTCATAGAAAGTTTAGTATTATGCCCATGATTGCCTCGCTGCTCTGGCTTGGTGATAATCGTAGAGCGAAGGTTCGCGATGGGGATGCTGCTGTCCACCCCTGTTCTGTTACATTTAATCTACACGGTTTCGGGTGGATATACCTCCATCTGTCAATTCCAGCACCTCATATGCCTCTGACACTTGGTACAGAGTGAGGTACTATTTTTCTCTGCCGATATATTACGGCTAATTATCTGTTTATTGATAGAGATTATTTAAAAGTAAGAATATTGACTGATGACTTGAGGTCATCATAAAGGTCAGAGGTCAAGCCTACTTTAAACTAGTCTCTCCCGCTGCCTCCCACCGCGTGTGGCAAAGAAGTGCGCCTAGTGTGCAAGTACTTGACCTTATTGAGATTTGGCATTGAGTTCGCGAGCGTGTATTGAGTGACAGACAACGTAGATGAATGCGAAGATTGATCGCTGAACGAGGTGCATCTTTAGCGAATGACAGGTATACGAGGCTTCTAAAACATTAATAATACATTTCCATAACATCTCATACAGTGACCTGACTCCGTGTTAAGTCGCTTAAAGCACTTGTGTTACCGACGCCAGACAACAGTCACAAATATACTACTTAAATACATATATTTAACATCCAGACACAGAACCAACATAAATATCATCATATGTATTCATTGCGTTTATTTATACAAATATAGATGTAAAGTTTATCTATTTTGTATATATATATTGCCTGCATCACTACATTTATATATTAAATTTATATATAGTATTATATATTAAATGTATATATATAGTATATAGGGAGATAAGTTCTCCATTTGTACATTTTGGAATATTTTTTTGCAATAAAGTTCAATAATTAAATAAATTTAAATATTTGATATAGTTATGGTTGATTCTCAGGTTAATCTTCAATTATGATCATCGACATCATCGTTATTGAGCGCTAGACAACACAGCCGACTGCGAAGATTGATCACCGAATCAGATGCATCTTCAGCAATGACAGGTATACGAGGCATCTAGAACATTTGCAAGCGAGTATATCATCATCATCATCTTATGAGCTGCAGGACGTCCATGGATGGACATAGGCTTTCCTATGACCCCTAACAGGACCGGTTGTAGTTGTTCTGTAACAGTGATTCCCAACCGGTGATCATATAACTACCAGTAGTCCGCAAATAAATTAAAGATGCCAGTTTTAGCTGTATGTTATCATTTATGTCTCACGATTGCTCACATTGATTCAAAATCTAAGAAAATATAAATTTTTCAATAGAAAGTTTAACATGTATAACTTTCTATTGAAAATATTATATTTCCTATTAAATTAATATTGGTAATGCATGATATTGATGACTTGTGAATTATCATCATTATCATCACCGCAGCTATAAATTGCCTACTGCTGGACATAGGCCCCCCGAAGATAAGGGGAAATTGCCTATAATTGCCGCGCTGGGCAAGCGTGGTCCCCAGAGCGTATCTTCGCAAAATAACTCCGAAACTACTGAACTCATTTAATAAGTTTGAATCAAATAAACTTATAAACTACTGCACTTATTTCAATGCAAAATCCTGGCAGAACTTGTTAAAATTTAATTACGCAATCTGCAATTCTGCATTTAAAAAAATAAACACGCTCATTTATTGATAGTTCATACTCGTATGACCTTATTTCCTTCCGTTGTCGGCATTGGATGAGAATAACATTCTCATACACTTACACATTACACGTATATGACATAGACCCAATCAAAACTCGACTTAACCACCTTGAAGTTAGAGTTGCTAAGTTAAATATCCAACTGCAAACTTAGGTTTGCACATATGACATTTTTTCCGAAGAAAAATTGTAATGATTTTCGACTCTATCTTTATATAGATAAAGATCGATTTGTTTCAAATGTGAGTGTGCATGAAAAGCGACTTTCCTTAAAAGGTCTTGTTTGCAATGAATGTGTCTGCAAGGATTCAAACTTGTTATGGGATGAAAGGAAACATCGTGTATTGAGTTCCGTACCTAAGCAGGAAAATGTTTATAACACTGTTCATATGGTTTGGATTACTTTGTCTCGCGACATTGCCTGCGTGTAAATCCAAATGCTACATTATGCGTACAAATGCTAGCAGTCCCTGCGGTTTCACTCGCGTTAAATATAAAACTTCCATACTAACTTTGAACCCCCACTTTACCCTCTTAACCTATCCCAACTTTCGAAAAAATATTTAACTCGTGTTCCATGACTCTCTTTGAAGAAACTTCAACTGAAATATATCCGAAAATTTTTACATTTTACTACTTTACGTGATGAATTTTCAAAAATCCTATCTTTACTCTCTCCTACGTTTTAAAAGGAATCCCTGTGCAATATTTCAAGTTTCTAACCCGTATAGTTTAGGCCATGCGTTGATATATCGGTCAGTCAGTAAGCTTCTCTTTTATGTACTCGTATATAGATTTTGAAGTGCATGTGTTGAAACTTAATGCCTATTCACCATCGACATCATCATCATAGCACTTAGAACATTCACTTCCGGTCACAGGGCTCCCAAAGTCACGGGGAATTTCGCCTATAATTGCCGCACTGGTCAGGTGTGATGGCATTTGAACCACTGCATTCATAAGTTAATTTTAAAACTAGATATTTTTGACGGGCCCGATGGCGTAGATGGTAGTGATCCTAATTTGTGCAGTAAAGGTCAAACCTCACCCAGGATAAATATTTATTTAATTAATATACGTATACGTATTTGTTTTGTATCTGGTCGTTATTTATATGTATTTAATATTATATTTGTAATTCCTCTGTGAAATTACTTTAGATTATTAAATTATTAATTTATTCATTGCGGCACAAAACTGTATGTATTAAAAAAGGTTACTACATTAAAGAAGTAGAAAGCGTATCGACGGTCATTAATAGAATTGTTGTAAGCCATAAGATTTCCATTGCTGGACATAGGCCTCCCCAAGTAATCTCCATTAGGACCGGTTATATGCGGACTGTGTCCAGCGCGATCCTGCGGTTTTAGTCAGATCGTCTTTCCATCTTGCGGGTGAACGTCCTTCGCTGCGCTCGCCGGTACTTGGTCTCCATTCCAGAATCTTACGACTCCATCGGCCATCGGTTCTGCATTAAATAAATTAAAAAAAGCAATTAATTCCTTTTAACCTTATTATTTTAAAAGCTATTTTTAATTTTGACGGGCCCGATGGCGCAGATGGTAGTGATCCTGTCTTGTGCACCAGGGGTCGTGGGTTCGATTCCCACCCAGAGCAAATATTTATATGATGATACTAGCTGTGCCCGCGACTTCGTCCGCGTGGAATAGTTTTTTGGGTACCATACCTATTTACTTCAAATTATATAAACTTCGAATGTCACGTTTATTTATATCGAATCAATGGCCTGAAAAATAAGTTTTAAGTTTCTAGCTCTAAAAATAGCGATCCATGCAAACAACTTTTCATCCCCCCTTGCAACCCCTTACAACCCTTATTTCGAGTTCAAAAATAGCCTATGTCCTTTCTTAAGGTCTAAAGATTGTCTATGCCAGATTTCATCAAAATCGGTTGAGAGGTTTAACCGGGAAAGCGTAACAGACAGACAGACAGACAGACAGACAGACAGAGTTACTTTCGCATTTATAATATTAGTAGGGATTTGTGTTTGCTCTGTGTATGGGTGTAAAATATATGTATTTAAGTAGTATATTTGTGATTCCTCTGTTGTCTGGCATTCGTAACACAAGTGCTTTAAGCGACTTACCACGGAGTCAGGTCAATGTATGAGATGTTGTGGGAATTTATTATTATTATTATGTTTAAGCTGTTTTTAACAAATATTATTGAAATTGAATCCTCTTTTACTTGAAACTATTAGCAAAATTCAGAGATAAATAAATACAAAAATGGACATATAGGCCATATATCCCTTACGCCAATTGAATTTAAAACCTTCGATATGTTTAAACTAGCAGTGCCCGCGGTTTTGCCCGCGTTCAGTTGCAGAACAAACCTAGTATAATTTATGATACGCTGTTACTGGGCATGATATGGACCTATAATTGATAAGGTTTAGGCCCTGCGTTGATATGCCAGTCAGCTTTTTATATATAAATAACTCTGTAAGACTTCAAGGTCATCAGGGTCATTTGGTATTTGAGTAATATTGTAATTAAATCTATATTTATAAATAGAATATTGTTAGCTTTTTCGATTTAAAAGTACCTGTGTAAGGATTATAAAAAAATAATATTCATGAATTTCAGGTTAATTAGCAATTATATTATAAAATAAAAATACATTATTCAGAAACAACAGGGAAGGTTTTTACAGTACACATATATCATGGATTGTATAAAATACCTTTAGTGACAAGTTTGTGCGTATATTCCAAGACAACGATATCATCCTGATGAATTTTTTAATGCCTTCTGTGGGATGACATTATATTTTTTTCGGACTTACCTACTCCTGGATTTTTTAAAACTTAGGATTGAATGGATCTAAGGTCAGCAACGGGTCCAACTACTTAACACGCCTTCCAATAAACAGGTGAGTTAATCAAGTTTCGGTCACCCACTCCGAACCAACCCTCGCAAAAGTTGCTTAACAAATACGATCATGAGAGCATTGGAAAAAATACAAATATCACGACATATATAACTTATCATCAATAATTACATATCAGATTGATCGACACAAGCTAATTGTCTGTCTGTGTGTCCTGGCAGGCCGGAAGAGACCTTGCCGCGCGACATTTCGACCGCCACACCGGCGCGGCCTTTGCACTTTGCGCTGCCAGTACTTTATCTTAAAGATTGTATCGTTGCTATATATGACGTATTGGTTGCCTTGTGGCTTATTGTTTTTGTGAAATGTCAAATGTCACTGTGACATGACCTCGGGGGTTGAGGGATTGCGCCTTAAGGCTCTGTTTGGGCCTATATGTTTACCTGGTTGCAACCCTCTAATCCTTCGGTAATTTTACAGAAAAAACTTTCAATGTTTTTAGTATTCAGCGCAAAGGTCAATAAATTATATTGACAAAATCTTCAGTAAGTATAAGTCGAAGTCCACTGCTGGAGATAGGACTCCAGAACGGGGGATTTTTGCCCATAATTACCGCGCTGGGCAGACGTGTTGCGAGTTAGTGGAGCTTAGAGCTGTCTAGTTGCTGCCAATCGCCGACCTCCACCATTTGAACTACCCTGTATTCAGTCAATATACTGCCATGTCGGTTCATCTGCCTGTACCTCACGACATAACAAGGCCCTATACTTGAGTCTATTTGCCCACAGAAAAAATCAGTGAAATAATCGATTCATAAAATACGCAAAATAGAAATAAATAAAAATAAGAATTTAATTAATTTTCATAAATGAAATATTGTTGTTATTGTGTTTCAAATGCAATCAAGTGGGGATGGGCAGCAGAAGGTGCGCACTAGGTTTGCCACCACGCCTGCCCAGTGACGTATTTATGGCCTATGAACAGCTTTGGACTTTCTACGGCTCATATGATGATGAGTCCATATTTTTCTTTAACTTTTTTATTCCGCGGTGACGTCTGACATTTTTTTTTGAGTTATCATCACATTTACCGTAGGACGTCTACTGCTGGAAATAGGTACAATTGGAGACGCCAAGTGATTTCCGGACCGTTTATATACGGCGTGCATCCACCGTGATCCAGCGGATTTATTCAGATCTTTTCTATCCCCATCAGTCATCATTCACTGGTGATTGACTTCCTCCCCCTGTACCAGGTGTCGTAAGAGCTGACTAAGGTATCAGAACCGACAAATGGCAGTAAATCCACCCGAGACAGTGTAGCTCAAATGCATGGGTAGCATCCTCGTCGCAAAAGCTGGGCAGTGTGATTGCCAACACTCTTGCCCAGCGCAACAAATATGTGCAAATATCCTCCTTTCTATGTCCAGCAGTGGACTTCCAATGGCTGGTATGATGATGCCACTTCAACTTGTTAATCCCCTGGACTGTGTTAACCTTCGGTTACCTTACGGTAACCAGTGATTAAATATATTTGAGTAGTCTAAGTTAGATTTATGTATTCATTTACATAAGAGACGACTATATATTTTTCGTAACAATCTCTCGTTACTTTCTAGCCCGATTTCCAATTGACGCTTTTATCTGAGATCAATAGACGACTCTAATTGGCAAATAATATGAACAAAAGCTTATTTATTGTACGCAATCCGAATGAAATTCTCAACCTATTAGATTATACTTCCTGAAACTGTTAGAAAATGATGCAATTGCTTATTACGTATTAGTGGCCCGTCCCGGCTTCACTCGGGTGTTTAACAAAAAATTACAAAAATATATATAAATTACATACACTGTTTTTTGCGTCGGGTTATTTAAAATGAGTAAATATAAAAATACTGCGTAAGTTAATATATATATACCGTTTGGTACCGACAGAGAATAGTACCTCTAACCTACTTTGCACGAGTGGATGCAATGAGGATAAAAGCCTTTAAAAAGGTATACAATACATTATTTTGATCTATTTCGTCCAGTTCAGCCACGAACAGTTTGCACAAAAAATGTGTTTATTTACATAACATTGGAAACCTATAAAATTATCAGTGTTTCTCTAATATATTATATATATATATTATACATATAAATCATCCTATTTACTCAATCTATAAAAAACCGCATTAAAATCCGTTGCGTAGTTTTAAAGATCTAAGTATTTATTGGCACAGACAGCGGTAAGCGATTTTGTTTTATACATATGAAGAGGTACGCTCAAAAATGATATAAAAGAAACAGATTTAATTTTTAAGTGCATGGCATAACGATATGATATTTAACGATATAGGGCAAACGTCGAATTAAAAATGTAGATAACTATTAAACGTAATGACAATTTAAAATTTAAAATCAAAATATTAAATTTCTTTATGCAATGGTCATTGTTGAATAGACATAACAAAACACTATCATGCTACTGACTTCGCGATGCCTGCTCAGACAGAATCACATATCGTCGATGATAGTGCAATACCGCGTAAGTAGCAGTTGCAAATAAAGTGGAAAATTCAATTAGAAAAGATGAAAATGAACCTTTTTAACTTCAGCTACATACGCGGTATTGAAGTATCATCGACGATATCTCATCTGTCATCGTGCTGCAAGCCTATCTTAGTACTAGACTGCCATCACTGGACGGGTCTTACAACTAAGTTTACTGCAGGTTTATTACCGTGGCTGTTCTTAAGGCCCATGTCACTTGGTCGGATTGACGAAACCTCCTACAGCAACGGTGCTCACAAAACTTTTGTCTTAAAACTAAATTTTAGGCTTTTTATTATATCATGCAGAAATCAACGCGGTGTTTCTAATGGTCTCTGCAAAAAGGAAAAAAATACTTATCATATATTATTGATATCAAGAATAGTCAACATGAGCAGACCAGCCTCCATGCGAGCCATCATCCCACTCAACTATATTCTAAGGAATGGGATGATCCGCTATACGACGCCACTCCCGCAGAGACATTTATACGAGTGTGCCAAATTGCTTACAAATTACTTTAATTTATTGCATATAATTTTAGTGCAATGCATTGCATTGCATATAATTTTTAGCCTTTTATGTTTTAAATATTTAAGCCAAAATAATCATCTAAATGACATCATCTCTGTAACTCCGCACCGTTCCCTAATATGTAATCGTGATTAATAACAATTAGTTAAGATTATTTCTGTTTGAATTTTATTAACCACTAGTGTCTGAAACTATGTTTTATTTATTCCGTCAACTCCTGAAGGAAGAAACCCTCTCACTTCGGTATAACCAGGTCACTCGTGTATACTGAACGTGTATACAACTCAAGCAACGATACAAAACTAGATAATCTAGGGTACAACATCCTTGTGTTCTCACAATACAAGATAGCACAAAAAAAGTATAAACATTAGTTACTTCACTAAACAAGTAAACCCGCAGGGCAAGCAAAGTGCTGTTATATAAAGCAATTCATGCTGCCCGTCGCATTTAGAAAGCATATAGAAAAAAATAAAACCGAATTATAATGTTCTTGCAATTCGGTTAACTAGACTCTTAATGGAATTGACTTTCTAAAAATATCTCTAGGAATGTCTGTTTAAAGTGTTTGTTAGTTTTATTAACATAATATTTTATATTATTTATTTAAATAATACATTTCCTCTCGTTTCTTTGTAAATCATTATTTTGTATATAATATATATATTTTTAATTACTTATGAGAGACTTCAAAATGCTTTTTGAGCCACTCACTCAAGTAGATTATTTCAATGATAAATGAATGTGGCTTCGTGTTTCATTATTCAAGCACTTTTTAAGTGATAGGAAATATAGAGAATGTCAATTCGCTTATTATATATAGATTCTTTTTTTTATTAGGCTAAGTCGACAAACAAGCACACAGTCCGCGTGATAGTAAGCGTCACTGCAGCTTATAGACTCTCGTGATATCACAAGGATATCACTAACGCGTTACCAACCTTCTGAGTTGAGGATATTATGCAACATTGCCCAGTAAATTCACTGCCTCTCTCACCTTTTAGAATAGAACACAGAAATGCGAACATTGCGATTTGGCGGTAGAAATATGTACGAGTGAGGTACCAATGCAGACGACCTTTTATATGACGTCTCCCTTATATAACTAGCTATGTGTTAATAGCATACGTTGTCCTGTGTTTTGTATATATCCATATTAATTAAAGGTATATAAAAAATAATCCGATTACAAATTGATATATAAACTATCCTTTCTTTCGAGTTGAAATGGACAATACGTACACAGTAAGCATTAAAATATTAACATAGTTATGTGGTTAAGAAGAATCACCGTGTCATAAGAGGCGACTTAGGTATCAGAACCGATAGATGGCGGTATATCCAACAGTGTAGCTCAAATTATGAATTGGCGGGTATGGGCAGCATCACCGTTGCAAACGCTCAACTCTGCGATTGTCAACACGCTTGCCTAGCGTGGGAATTATAGGCAAAATTCCCGCTACTTATGTCCAGCAGTGGGATAAAATCAAACCAAGTATTTTGGTAACAAACATAAATAAACAAAAGCATATTCTTTATATACATCAAAAACGGAATATACTTAAGATATAGATATAACATTGAAATGGTGCGTTCGTTTGTTATTTAAAATGAAAATGTAGTACATAATAAGTCATAAAAATTTTGGTCTGTATGTGTTAATTTGTATTTTGTTACCATGCCAAAAAAAAAATAAGCAACCGAATTGTGGTTCTGTTTGTGAATCACCATCGTATCAGCTGGATGCCGTCCACTTGTGGACTTGGCCTCCCCTGATATCCAATAGGACCGGTTGTATGTTCTCCAGCAAACAATGTAGTTTTATAAATGTAGAATTAGTAATTCGTCCTAATTTTGTCAAATAAATCGTAAAGAAATTGTTAGAGTTTACTGCAATGCTTACGTTAAGAGTAGGTTTGTCGATGGCACAGATAGTAGTGATCATGTTTTGTGTGTCAAAGGTCGTGGGTTCGATCCCCACCCAGGGCAAATTTTTATATGATGATATTTGTCTTTGTTCTGTTTCTGGTTATTTAAGTAATATATTTGTAATTCCTCTGTTGTCTGATGTCCGTAACACTTCTTTAAGCGACTTTTTAATCGTACTAACGGTTAATGAGATTAACGAGTTAAAACAAACAAACTCTTCTGCTTTATAATAGTATAAACTATAAACTAGTTAATTGTACCAAACGTTAAACTAGACTCGACTTGAAACACTACTTATTCAAAGATTACTTTTTAAAAGTCGATTTAAACTAACCTATTTATAAAATTACGTATTTAAATTGTGAAATAAATCTTTTATAACCTTATATTTGAATAAGGTTAAAGTCTGTTTAATATCGCAATGAACTTTAGTAAGGTCTAGAAAAAAATAATTTGCCAGCGACCACGAAGTAATTGGTAAAATAAAGGCAGTCTTTAAAAATACCGATGAAATTGCAGGTAGATCGATTTTATATATAAAACAACAATTTATTAATACAACGAGGTAGTTTTTGCATACCTATGCATCTCTCAGTTCAAACGTGTCGCCCTTGACCGCAACAAAATGTCTGACGCAATAGTATTTCAAGATGGCGGACTGTACTGTTACTAAATTTACACTGCCACGTCAACCGCCTCGGTAGCGCAGTAGGCAGCGCGTAAGTCTCATAATCTTAAGGTCGTGAGTTCGATCCTCACCCGGGGCATTATTTTTGTTTCTTTTTTTATTTGCTTATACAGGGTATTATGGTAAATCTAAATTGTGAATTACAATCTAAGTATTTTTTATAATTCTTACGAGTGAACTAAGAAATAAAAGATAGAAAATGTTTCTTTATTATTTTTATATTGCTTACCTACTCTAATATAAGACATTTAACGGATAAATTGTTAATTGATAGAAATAAATGACAATACGTAATACTAAATTTGTTAACATCAATTATTTAAAGAATAAAAAATTGTGTGTGTTTGTAATGAAATAACTAAATTACTAATAAAAGCATTTTTTCTCAAGATCTATAATTTTTACATTTAAAGAAAGAGGTTTTTTTATGTTTACCAACTAGAAAAACATTAATTTTTTCAGTTTCTAGGTGGGACTCGAACCCCAACCTATCCCCTAAGGTCAGGAAGAAATTATTAATTATTATTGAGTTTTTTGATACTCATACAAGATTTTATGGTATAATTAAATGTAAATTAAAACTTGCGTACTAACAGTTCATTATCCCATCACAAGTGTACTAAAAATGTAAAATGATAAAATAAATGTTCCATATTAGATAAATTGTTAATTATAAAAAATAATATATAAATAGTTTGAGTCCTTTTAGTAAAATTACTAAATTGTGTGTGTTTATATAATTGTGTTGTTAAATTAATGTGTGTTTGTTTATAATGACTATAATACAGCAATTTTTTATATTCAACAGATTTTCTGTTATATGGAATTTTACAGTTTCTTTTTATGGTCTGTTTGCATATAAAATGGTTTATTAGTAGTTTAACGTCTTTAAACTGATTTCCGGTAGGACCTGTAGTATGAAACTTATTGTGTAGGCTGTTTAATTATTATAAGAATATCTGAAATTTAAAGTTTATAAAAGTTTACCTTTAGATAGGATGGTAAAAACAAGCAAAAATTCTAATGCTTTTCTAGTAACAAATAAAATCGAAGTTCCGTAGTTACCTTACAATACCGCGGGCTACCGTCAGAGCACAATAGACCCTCCCCCAGGTATCGTACCGACTGAGGCAACGGAACCGACCTATGGCGTTATATCCACCCGGAATAGTGTAGTTTAA
The DNA here is from genome assembly GCA_020976665.1 of Heortia vitessoides. Lineage (NCBI taxonomy): Eukaryota > Metazoa > Arthropoda > Insecta > Lepidoptera > Crambidae > Heortia > Heortia vitessoides. The sequence goes on from JACJUM010002768.1 coordinate 12,016,665, forward strand.
ATGCACAGGGCGGGGATGGGCAGCAGTATCTCCATCTCAAAAGCTGCGCACTGCGATTGTCAACACGCTAGCCCAGCCCGGCAATTATGTACTAATTTCCCCTTTCTAGGCAGACAATTTGGAACTTTTTAGCAACGAAACGTTTTTCTTTTTATTTTTCTTCAACTGAATATCTATACATATGTACAATGTCATCATTTAGAGATACCATAAAAAAGGTTGCCAAATTAGAAAATGTGAAATTAAATTGTAGTATTTAACTTCAAATGGCGGATATGATGAATATCGATATAATAATAAAATCAATATAATATAATCAATTTATTGAATACGAAATCGGCTACAGTATTTCTTAGAAACCAATTTTTGCAAGGTTAGCATAACAAACGTTACCCAATTATTGTTATTTACTACGGATAACGAATAGTCTTTCTGTGTTTTCGTACAGTTACGTGATCAATAGGCCTTGATGGCGTTAGCGTTAGTTTATGCTTGGAAGCCCCAGGTTTATTATACGGACAAACAAACAAAGATATATCATACTTAAGTATTTTTAACAGGTGTCGGGGTCGGTAAAAAAAAATAGTACAGGGGGAGGGTACCTAGTACAGGGAGAGGTACCAGGTGTAAAAGGCGACTGAGCTGCAACCGACAGACTGCGATATAATCCACCTGAAACATAGGGGTAGGCCGCAGCATTTCAATTAATAATTCTGGTTACAATGCTTCTTAAACTATCTGCTAGGCTTTTTCGGTAAATTCGGATCTTTTACAGATCTTTTAATAAACTTCGAGTGTTGCTCTCTCCATAGCTCGTTGGGTCACTTAGATTTGGATGATTAGGTCTAAACGTATTTTCTTTTATTAGACCAGGTCAAACAAGTCCATGTGTCGGCGCTCGAATTATCACAAGGATATCACTAGCAGGTTACCAACCTAATGACTTGAAGATTTTAAGTTACACAACTTCACAGCCTCTCTCTTTAATGCGAAACACAGCAATGCAAACACTGCTATTTGCCGGTAGAAACAGGTGAGAGTAAGGTACCAATGTAGATGTAGAACTTAGTATGAGGTATACCTCATGTAAAGAAGATATTAACATGCAGATGAGACAAAATTTGTGTTACCGGTAGAGTAGAATAGTACCTCTCCCTATATTGGATGTCGTAAGAGGCGACTGAAGTATCAGAACCGATATAAGGTAGTATATCCACTCAAAGCTACAATAGCTCAAATGCAACAGCATCCCCGTCGCGAAAGCTGCGCTCTGCGATTGTTACCATGCTTTTTGCCAATTATGGGCAAATTAAAATAATAATATAATATATTAATAATAATAAATTTCTACAACATCTCATACATTGACCCGACTCTGTGGTTAGTAAATATACTACTTAAATACATATATTTAACACCCAGACACAGAACAAACATACATATCATCATATAAATATTTGCTCTGGGTGGGAATCGAATCTGGCGCATAAGATAGGATCACTACCATCTGCGCCATCGGGCCCGTCGATATTGGGCAGGACTAGACACAGGACAGTTGCGAACGTTTAACGAAATAATAAGAAAAAACTATGTTGCAGACTTTTATTTAACTATCAATATTAAAGGCACACAACATTGCTCGTGTGACCTCGGCCTTGTAAGGACGCGCATACAAAAAATACGAGGAAAATGACTGAATTTGATCGATAAAAATTGTTAATTCTCAAAGATCGCGACCGATACATTCATTACTGCGATAATGAGCATTCTGTCTATATATAATTTTTAATTAATTATGTCTTGATGTTTCTTGATTTATATATAAATTATTGAAGACTCAAATTAAATAATGATCAGAATCTGGTTTCGATATTTTTCTATTTAACTTGTTTAAGATATGTAATTAATTTTAATTATCTAATTAAAGTTTAGAAGCCATGTGGCACAAGCAATGCTCGGAGTCTCTTAGCGCGATCGAATCAGAAATGAGGAGATCTTTAAAAGAACTAAAGAAACCCGAAAACAGCCCGATGGATTAGCATGTTGAAGTGGCAGTGGGACTTAGGGTCTTGGGCATGGACTGGGCAGTGGGGACCACGTACCAGCAAGCGCAGCGTAGGACGTCCATCCACAAGGTAGACAGACGATCTGACTAAAAGTTTATATTTACTGGGAAAAATATTAACTTGTCTCAGGTGCAAGGTGGGACTCGAACCTGCATCTTCTCCATGCCGGAGACCTGCAGTCCAATTTTTCCTAGTTGTAGGCTTTCAGTTTTACTTCTTTAATGTGTTAGCCTTTCAGTTTTCAGTTTGAAGCAATCGATAAAAAAGAAATTGTTCTTAATTACTTTGATGGTAGCAGATGGCGGTGATCTTATTTTGGTTGTGTTTCGATCTCCACACATAACAAATATTTTTATGGTAATGTTTGCTCTGTGTCTGGGTGTTAAATATATGTATTTAAGTAGTATATTTGTGATTCCTCTGTTTTCTGATGCCCGTAACACAAGAGCTTTGAGCGAAGTGTATTGGACTCCGTGGTAAGCCACGGAGTCCAATACTTACCAATGTATGATATGTCATTAGATTATTAATTTAATATGTAATATATACAGTAGAATCAATTAATCATATAAATGTTTGTCATGGATGGAGATTTAACCGATCAAAGACAACTTCCGTAATTTGATATTAGCATAGATTGAGGTTGAGAAACGATGTTTCAAGTTCGATGACTCATTTGATACATTTGTGTTCGGGTTAAATCGATACAGCACCGGCTTATGACTCGTTCTGTTCACTCAACAGAACATCAATTACAAACATTTTTTTTTTTAAATTTACACAACGTTTCAAACTTTGTTCAAATTTGGAGATAAGCCGCCTAAAGCAATCGTGTTACGTACATCAGATTTCTGAAATACATATAAATAACACCCAGATACAGAACAAATACAAATATTTGTCATACGAGTAATAATATTTGCTCTGGGCATGGTTGAACCCTTTGGCGCAAAGATAGGATCACTACCATCTCCGCCATCAGGCCTGTCGATCAAATCTTTGTAATGTAAGCAACATTAATAAATGTTAATAGGTTTTGTAATTGTTGGAGTAGATTAATAAATTATTATTATTTATTTAATCTAGCCATATTAACTATACTCTTTGCATAGTTAATTTGCACTGGCCAGCCCCTTCGGTGACACAGTAAGCGGCCAGTAATCTCTCCCAGTCCATTGTTCCGCCTACTCAGCAATCGGAGCTGACATAATTCGGCAAACCGGGTTACGTCACTAAACACTACCGCTACGGCTTCCTTGCGGTACTCGGGCGCAATGTGATGCCATCATTCTGTGTTAAAACTTTTGTATGAACCTGTTTGTTTGTAGATGGTTCGTATGTTGCTTGAATATTGACTGAGAAAAGAATATACATCTTTCTGTTAGAAAAAATAATTAACACTAAGTTTTAAACAGTTGTACTTCGTATTTATTGATATTTAATTGGAGTAGAAATACAATGCGGTGTATGTTTCGGAGAAGAGATAGATTGCCATAGATTACATGTCATTTTATATTCATATTATAAGTAATAAGGCACCAAGTTTAAAACTATTTCAACACTTTATTCACTTTGAGAGATTTTTATGCATAGAAAATGCTGGATAACATTAAAGATTTCATCATCATCAAACAAGCTATTAAAAATCCACTGCTGGACATATGCCTCTCCGAGAAAGGAGGTTTTTGTGCCCATAATCGCCGCGCTGGGTAAGCGTGTTGGCAATCGCTGAGGGCAGCTTTCGCGACGGGGATGCTGCTGCCCCTCCCCGCCCTGTGCATTTAGTCGCCTCTCATGACACCTGGTGCAGTAGAAGGTACTATTATACTCCACGGGTATCTTAAGGCACGGCAAGATGATAATTACTAGAAAAAAATCAACTCATCTCAAGTGTCAGGCGGGACTCAAACATCATCTTTTCTATAGCGGAGGATTGCTGCTCCAATGCAACCGAGAACTTAGCAGATATGTCGAAACTTTCCTAATGTTCTTCTTTTGTGGTAGGTTCAAACATTTATAATACTTTTTTATATAATTTTTTTATATAATAATTTGCTTAAAACTTAGCAATCTATAAAGAAGAAATACATACTTTGAGAGGTTTTTATGCATAGAAAAGTGTGTTTGTGAGTGGGATAGCAGAGACCAGAATAATCATTATGTTAAGCAAGACTGGCCTCAACGACAATCTCTTACTCGAGGACAAAAAAATATCATAAACCCTTGATTGGTGCAGCCTGAGAATGTAATTTTACCACCATTACACATAAAACTTGGGCTTATGCAGAACTTCGTCAAAGCTATGGACAAGTGTGATGGCGGATTTTTATATTTAAAAAAAAAAATTCATAAGCTAAGTGAAGCAAAAAGAAGGCATATTTATTTGGCCCCCAAATCAGGCAATTGATGAAAGATGAAATATTTAAAGAAAAGCTTAGTAATTAAGAAAAATTAGCTTGGGAATCTTTTATGAAAGTAATTTCCAATTTTCTAGGAAATCACCGATCAAGTGACTATAAATGCATTACTTATAAGGCTTTATGCTGTAATATGTCATTGAAAATACATTTTCTCCATTCATATTAAGACTTCTTTCCTGAAAATTTGGGCGCCATCAGAGATGAACACGGCGAACGGTTCCATCAAAACATTTCTACCATAGAAAAACGATATCAGCGCAAGTGGAGCCCACGTATGTTAGCGGATTACTGTTGGATATTAAAACGAGACGGTCCTGAAGCAAAATACAGACGAAAATCATAAAAATAAATTCATATTAATGTAGCAATAAATTGAAATAAACTTCTTTTTGTTTATAAAAATTCAAAATTTCTGAAATGATATAAAATTGTATCACAAAAAAACTATTCGTATTTGAAGCATTTGCAAAACTTGATTTTTTGTTGACTAGTGTTATCTATCTATCTATTATCGCGGACTGGTTAGGTGCGCGGGCGCAGCTCTCAGCACGGGAAGTCCGCTACATCGAGCATCGCGTGCTCAGACCTAATAATTTGAAGCTTAGGTTATTATTTATTCTAGATTCACTCTCGTTAAGTTATACTTGGAATCGTTTCATTCATATTAATTACTAGCAGTGCCTCGCGGTATGACCAGCGTCTATCTGTTGAAGTGTTATATCGACTTTGCATCCACCTTTTACACCCTTAAAGGATGATTTTCAAAAACATATTTTACATGTGTTTCATAGTTTCCAATGAAAAACCACTAAACGGTGTTTCATTCGAAAAACTTTAAAAACAGTTGCATGTTCCAACAAACTTTCATACTAACATTCCACCCCTGTTTTACCGCCCTAAGGTGTAAATTTACAAAAATCCTTTCTTTGTTCTCCCTTATGTTATGTACGAAACTTCTGTGCAAAATATTAAGTTTCTAACCCATATAGTTTAGGCGCTGTGTTAATATTTCAGTTAATCAGTCCTTATATATATATAGATTCAAGTTACTAAACAAGCATATGACTGAGAGATTTAATATCGTATCGGGCGTGTAAATCAGGTATCGTAAGAAGCATTAAAGGATATATACTATATATACTATATACTTATATACTTATACTTCGCGTTTCAAACATTTTAAAATTGACTCACTTGAAAGTAGGAGAAATGCATCTGATTTAATATTTTAATCTAAAATACGGAATGGTTACATAAATTGTGCCGAATAACTTTCGAAAATTAAATTTAAGCGTCCTCTCAAATATCCTTTGGTGTCGCTTAATCTTCTCTCCCCTCCCTTACAAAGGACAGTTCTTGGTTCTATTTCCCCAATTCCTAGACTGTGTAGACTTCACAATAAGTATAATAATAAGATCGACTTATTTTCATCCCCTTACTGTAGAATTAAGCGCAAAATTCACAAATTAAACTTAGATTAAATTAGTTTAAATTAGAAGAATAAGAAATGTTTAATGTGGTCTGATCGCACAACTTACTGTACACATAATTTTAAGTTCTGGCTTTTGTATACATATTACGACGGGGGAACAATTACTGGTTTACCAATAAATAAATAGGCTAACTTTTGTAATGCATATAATAATTATAATGCCCCAGTCTCTAATTGGCAATCCTCAATCACAAATACTCTAAACACATTATTTTTTTGGAGTAGCTCGGCGAACGCATGTTGTCTCTGCTCATAGAGCTAATACCAATCCCACTCTGAGGCCGGAAACGCCCAAGATGGCGGCATATCCATCCGAAACAGAGCAACTTAAATATTACAGCAGCATCCTCGTTGCAAAGTTGCACTCTGCAATTGGCACCACGCCTGCCCAACGCGGCAACTATGGGCAAAAGTCCTCGTATCTTGGAGAGGCATATGTCCAACAGTGGGCTTCGAGTGGCTGATATGATGATGAAATAATTATATTAAAACGGTTGTGGCCTAGTTTATTTGACATTCCAAATTATTATATATTGATTTATTTATTTTCGAAAATATAACAGTTACTAATGCGTATGGTATTCTACTTTCTAATAATATCGAACGATTTTGAATTTAATGTGCGGTGATAACTGTAATAATTTGACAAACTAGAATACGATGGTCTATTAAATAAGTAAATAAAAATATTATACAATATTAAAAGCATATTTGATTCAATCCAAGAAACGGGAGACAAGTCAGAGTTAAAAAAAGCAGAGACAGCATTGATTTTTTTGCGCTGGCAATATTGCGGCTCGTCAATTGATATCAATTATCTAGCTGTGCCCCCGACTTCGTTCGCCTGGAATAGTGACTTTGTGCAGCATATTCTCCTGAAACATTTTTGATTGATGTTCTGCTCTTAGGAAGAATAGCGTAATGTTATATAACCTAAGTTACTCCTTGTTATATCAGCTATCTGCCAGGGAAAGTATCTTCAAAATCTGTTTATCAATTTCAGGGATTACTTGAATCAAACAGACAGACAGAAAAAATATTTTAAAAATGTGATTTTGTTATATGTACCTTGTATACATCGCATTGCTTGGCAAACACGTTGGCCCAGCGCGGCAATTATGGGCAAATCACCTCCTTTCTAGGAGGCCTATGTCCAGCAGAGGAATTCCGATGGCTGGTATGATCGTGTATCCATCCATATGCAATTGGTAATAAGCAGTTATTTATAATATATAACAGACATTCCAATTTTATTAATATGTATTGATGCAGCTTGTGAGAAAATAAACCATTTTAAGCTCAATAAGCAACTAATAAAGTTTGACAGATTCGCATTAGTTGATCTGAAGTCATGTTGACAAATTGCGAAACTGTTCTTTCAATACACAAATAATTTTCGCAATATATGAATGCCTAATTAACGTACAATCTACAACAAAGGCTTTCGTTCAAACGTCATAATGAAAATTATATTAAAATTTCGGACTCAATAAGAAAATAATTTGTTATTATAATATATTTATAATTTCAATTGCTTTTTGCAACAACCGAGTCGGATCTTTTGTAATGTTTGTTTAATAACACTCAGTGCCAACACAATTTTGTTTGACAACACGGTTAGAAGAATAATTTGCGTTGTTCGACTAAAACAATCCTGTTCGAAGTGACTTCTTGCTTCTAAATATTTTCTCCTAAGGATAGAAGGATAACGTGATATCAAATGGGCAATATTTTTTCTTAATCATGATTGTCAGTTATTATTTTTTAATTTAATCAGTAATTCTTAATTTTATTAGTAATTTCTAATAAATATAAAATAATATTAAAGTAAGATTGAACACAAACTTACTTTAATATTATTTTATCTTTATCCGTCATCATCATTACAGCCATTGGCAGTCCACTGCTGGACATAGGCCTTCCCAAGAAAGGGGATTTTTGCCAATAATTGCCGCGCTGGGCAAGCGTGCTGGTAATCGCAGAGGGCTGCTTTCGCGACGGGATGCTGCTGCCCATACCCACCTTGTGAATTTGAGCTACACTATTTCGAATAAATATACCGCCACCGGTTCCGGTTCCTTAGTCGGCTCTTGCTACTCCTGGTACAGAGGGAAGTACTATTCTACTCATCCGGTACCTCACGGCTGATATCTTTATTGTAGGTATATATCTCTACACATACACACTTTCATTTCAATTCTCGCATTTATTCCTCTCGAATTTCTATCCATCTAACCTTCCATAGTGGCGTACCTTTTTTTTTATTTTTTTATCCCTTATTTCTAGAATGCAATACAGAACAGGTCGGTTGTGTTGTTCTATTATTGTTAAATAGAATCTATATATATATATATATATATATATATATATATATAAAATATATTCTATTTTACATAATTTTATATATTTCTTGACCTTTTTCTTTTTGTAAATATTACTTTATATCTTATGTTATTGTTAATTTTATTTATACTCTTGTTATTTTTTTTATTATTTACGAGTACAACTAGATTTCGTTTTTTTATTGTCATTTCTTTTACTATCTCTATATTCATCCTAGTTGTTTTACTATGCTATTTTATTTAAATAGTCTATTATATATATATATATATATATATATATATACTCTCCTTTTTTTTGCCAACACGCATGCCCGGCGCGTCAATTATGAGAAAAATTTCCCTTTTCTTGGGGAGGGCAATATCTTGATATAATAATGATGATGATGATAATATCACCAAGAGAGGGACGCTCGCGTCTCTATCTGGCTCTTGCCTGGCCTTTTACGACACCTGGTACAAGGGGAAACTCTACTCTGCCGAATTGACGACTAAAGATTCGTTCATTGACGTAGAATAGCATGTCCACTTAGCAGTGTGATACTTAGTATGAAACGAGAGATAATAATGTTTCATAATTTAGCAGGTTTAATTTCCTACGTTTGTTTGTTCGTAAGTGAGGCAATGTCTTGATGCTATTAAATTTAAGTAGTTTTATGAGGAAAACCAAGCAAATAGTATAACAATAAAATGTATCAATGTTTTCTTGATTCTTCCTGTCAATTTATGGTTCAATATATCGTTTAATGAAAGCTGCGTCGGCAGAGCAGTAGGCAGGGCGTGAGTCTTATAGTTTTATGGTCTTCATACAAAGGTTATAATGTGACGTAATATCTTCAAGTAACAAGCTTCAAAGTTTGTCGGCTTATTTTATATTAAATAAACACAAAATATCGATCCTTCGCGGGTAAGTATTGTCCCGCTTCGAATCTGCGAATCCTGCGGAAGCCTGTGCGAAGGGTATGTGGGAACAATCGTGTATAAGGTCGCTCAATAATGAGCAGCCTCGTCCACCCCTAGGTGGCGTTGGAATTGACGTCTGAGTAATCAAAAAAAGGTTTCATTGCAAGTATTAGCGACCATGCTAGGATTACCAATATATACGAGAGAATATTTCCGTTTGTTAAACTCTTTTAAACGGTGATTTGATTTTGATTAAATTTGTATACATGGATAACTTGTAAAGACTTCAAGATCACCAATTACTAGGTGGTGATTACCACCAGACCATTGCAACTTTTATCACCACCAGATTTTCTTGCAGTACTCATTCTGGTGGCTCTCGCTATGAATTCGCTGTTAACTTAGTTTTAAGACTCGTCTGGTGCTGGCAGATATTACAGTAGACGACTAAATTTGTTCAATTGTCTCAATGTTCAAGTGTCTCAAAATGTTCAATCTTATAACCTATAAAACACCAGGGTAATCGATTAGGTGAGTTTTTTTATCTATCCATATTAAGAAATAAGCGTACAGTTTCTATTGACGCTCGTAATATCACAAGGATATCACAAACGCGTTGCCAACCTTGTGACTTGAAGATATTATGCTACATTACCCCGTAAATTTACTGCTTGCTTACCTTTCAGATCGGAACAGAGGTATGAGTGAAGAACCAATGCAGACGACGTCTTGTATAAGGTCTACATCACGTAAAATTAAATGAAGTTAGTATTTTTTTGTTCATATTTGAATTAAACATCATCATCACACCAGCCATTGAAAGTCCACTGCTGGACGTAGGCCTCCCCAAGAAAAGGGGTATGTTGCCCATAATTGCCACGCTGGGCAAGCGTGTTGGCAATCGCAAAACGCAGCTTTCGCGACTGGAATGCTGCTGCCCATCCCTACTCTATGCATTTGAGCTGCACAGTTTTGGAAGGATAAACCGTCATCAGTCGGTTCTGGCACCTTAGTCGCCTCTTACGACACTTGGTACAAGGGGAGGTACTATTCTTCTCTGCCGGTACCTCCCGGCTAACATTCTATATTTTAACATTATAAAACAGAATTATTTTTTAATTATAGTGTATGTATATATGTAACTATTCCTAATTAAGTTACACTAAAAAGTACCAAATGTAATATAAAACAATAGTTATGAAATTGGGTTGAAAACTTACAAAACACATTATGAGACAATTACAACAAATAAACATGAAGCCGACAAAATATCGTTACCATGCCTTTTTGTAATTTACGTAATTGTAGATATTTTTTCAAATATCGCTTGTATAACAGCCGGCGTGGACGGACGGACAGATAATCTTATTACTGTGTATTTACTGTACAGTGAGGTGATCGGTCTACGGACTTAATCTTGTTAATTTTGGAGATAACGAATTACAACAGGCCGACGTAACTATGGATCGATACCTTTTAAAGTTACTAAGTGTCAGGTATTGAGAAGTAACAAGAATTATTTTTACCTCTTAACAGCACTTTGACTTATTAAATACTAGCAAGCCTGCTTCATCATTCTCATACCAGCCATTGGAAGTTCACTGCTGAACATAAGCCTCTCCAAGAAAGTAAGCTTTTTGCCCATAATTGCCGTGCTGGGCGAGCGTATTGGCAATCGCAGAGTGTAAATAATTTATTGTACTCCGAACATAAGAATACATGAAAAAAAAAAAGTTATTATAAAGTACATTGAGCGGCCTTATCGCAAATAGCTTAATTTCTTCCAGGCAACCTTTGGATGGAAAGAGTGAATGAAACAAAGAGGTATACTTGTTAAGAAATAGTTCTGGTGTGTTATATTTTTTAATATCTAATAATGAATTGACTACTTTAACTAAAACTACTCTTATAACGACTTTTAAACGCGGTGTATCACATTTTTTTCATATTTTGTTTTGGTCGCGGATTTGACCCGCACCCTGTCCAAACATTTCATTACCATCATCATCATCATGGCACTCTTTAAACATCCACTGCTGACCATCGACCTTATCATAAGGGGAGAAATTGCCCATATAATTGCAGCGGTGGGCAAGCGTATTGGCAATCGCAGAGTTGCTGCTGCGCATCCCCACCTGTATTCTATTCCGGTTTGGTTTAGGTACCTCAGTGGCAAGACACCTGGTACATGGAGAGGTACTATTTTACTGCCGGTACCTCACGGCAAATCGGGTCCGTGACCGTCTAGTTAAGACCCTATATTGTGTTTTCTTTAAAGGCGTATAAATAAATGTATTGGACGAAGTATGATCAAACATGACTCAGGCATTGTGCCAACATTCTTGATTGACCATCTGTTGTCTACTGCCATATATCGACACTCACGTATAAGAAAAACCTCGCGTCATTGTAATCGGACCTTGATAAGTTACATAGAAAAGGTTAACAAACTGTTCATCCATTCCTGCGGTGATTTCGTAGAATAACTAAATTTTGGTGCGCTGAATGAATGACTCTTAGGCATAGATTTGACGGGCTGGATAGCGAATTTGGTAGTGTTCCTATCTCATACGCCATAGGTCGTGGGTTCGATCCTCAACTCGGGGTTTGTTCTGTCTGGGAATGAGCAATATAAATGTATTTGTATATTAGTTTAGGTCGACAAACAAGCATGCAGTCCGCGTGATAGTAAGCGTCACCGCAGCCTATAGATGCTCGTATTATCATAAGGATATCACTAGCGCGTTGCCAACTTTGTGACTACCAGTTGTTAAGTCACATTACCCAGTAATTCACTGCCTCTCTCACCCTTCAAACCGGAATACAGCAATATGAACTCGGCTTTTTGGCGGTAATCTACCAATGCAGACGACCTTTGTTTGAGGTCTAGCTCATGTTAATGTCATATGTATTTAAGTATTACATTTGTAATTTATCTGTTGTCTGTAACACAAGTACTTTATGCTAATACTCTTGGAGTCAGGTACCTCATACCTGGTATGAGGTTCGAAGTGAATTTAAATTATAAATTGTGTTCAGCAGTGAGGTACCGGCGGAGTAGAATAGTACATCTACTATTACCAGGCGTCATGAGAGGCGACAAAGGTTCCAGAACCGACAGATGGCAGTGTATCCATCAGCAACAGCATCTCCGTCACGAAAGCTGCGCTCTGCGATGGCCAACACGCTTGCTCAGCGCGGCAATTATAAGCTAAAATCTTCCTTTTTTGAGGAATTTATGTCCAGCATTGGACTTGCAATGCCTGATATGATGGAGGTTCTAGAGCTGCAAAAGCGCGTTGGATGCTATCCGCATAAAACCAGTCTTGTTAGAAATCACTTGTTGGCCTATATCCAGCAGTGGACATTCTACGTTTCTCATGATGATGACCTTTTTTGTCACATGATATCTCATTCATTAACCTGACTCCGAGATAAGTTGATTAAAGCATTTACATTACGGATATTAGACAATAGAGAAATCACAAATGGAATACATAGACACATACAATTAACAGCCAGACAGAACAAATACAACTATTCATCATATATGTCCCAGAAGGGGTTTTCACTTAAGACCTTAAGCGCACACCTCTACCGGCTACGTCCGGGTCAGGTCCGTCTTCGTTAGCCTAATGGTAGATGTATCACTATTACACTGCTACACCGCCATGTGTCGGTTCTGGTACCTCGGTCGGTATCTCTTATGACGCTTGGTAAAGGTAGAATATAGGTACTACTCTACTCTGTCAAAAGGAACTACTACTCTCGAACGAACAACAAAGGTGTTTGCTAGAATATTGACTCAACCTGCGTGAGTCAAAGGTCCTTCAAGGGATTATCTGTGAAAACCTAGTAGTTTTCATAAGAAATGATGCAATAACGTATATGTATAGTATCAAGTATCAATATTAATGAATCGCTCTAACTAACGTACTTTTGGGGAATTCAATTTATATGATATGCTGAAGAAATGTTTTCAGGATAAAATTCATACGTAGTTTCATATGGTTCAATGATCACATGCGAAATTGCATTAAAGCAGGTTATTAGGGTATGACCTAAGAATCGCAACAAACATACAAATAGACATACGTTTCATCTGTATGTTTTTTTAGCTTGAGATACATCATCGGTGACGGCCTCTATATCATCATCGTCATCATTATCATCTTAGTCGTCATTAACAGTCATCGAATGTCCACTGCTGGACTTTGACAGGATAAAAGGGGAATATCGCTCATAATTCCCGCTTATTAAAGTTCATATTAATGTATTTTAGCTGTGAGGTACCGTCAGAGTAGAATAGAAGCTGTAACTGCTCTAGTTGTCGTAGAAGGCTACTAAGGTACTAGAACCGACAGATGGCGGTATATCCAGCCGATACAGTGGTGCTAAATGCATAGGGCGGGGATGGGCAGCTGTATTCCCTTCGCTTAAGCTGCGCTCTGCGCCTGCCTCATAAAAGTTTCTACAAATAGCTTATTATTTGCGACAAACAACCAAGTTGTAGAACAAACCTAGCGACATTTATGCTCCGATGTTATTGTGATATTATATAGCCTATAGCTTTTCTTAATAATAAGACTATTTAACACTGAAATAATTTTTCGAAAAGGATTAGAACTATAAGAATATTTTGTATCAATATAAAATAAATGGTTGTCTCGACTTCTATCAACATGAGTTTTCCTTAATTACCTTCTCCAATGAACTTGCTGTATACTTACTTACTTACTTTTTATGAGCCTGGAGCTGGTTTAAGCTAGGCTTAATTCGTTGACTTATTAAGCGACTTGTGACTTGACAAGATTATCTAGATTATAAGTAAAGACTTTATGCGTTCCATTCTTTTTGATAATTTATTTTAATCGGTACCGGCGGAGAAAAATAGTACCTCCCCTGTATCAGGTGTCGTAAGAGGCGATTAAAGTATCAAAACCGACAGGTGCCGGTATATAGTGTAGCTCAAATTCATTGGGCGGGGATGGGCAGCAGCGTCCCCACGCTTGCCCAGCAAAGGCAAAATTGCCCCTTCCTTTTTGAGGTCTATATCCATCAGTGGACTTCCAATGCTATGATGATGTATAGATTTCGAAAACATTTCTTTGTATTTACTTATTTGTATTGCAACTCTCTTACATTTCATATGGAAATAATGTAATGAACTTGAACTATAGTCATTGATTAAATGGGAAACATTAAAGATATAAAGGATTCGACATTGAACTTAATGATCTGTGTGAAGTATACTTAAAAATACACACATATTTTCGCCTAGGTCGTCCTTATACCCTTTTATTCACTTCCGCTCTATATATTTGTGCAGTCATTGTCATTCTACTTTCATCCATCCTTATAACATGTCCAAACCATCTCAATATTCCTTTTTCTATTGTTGTCACATTTATCTTTTATTCTCAATTCAACAACATTTATTCAACTTGCGTGCTTCTTCTACTATACTTTAAAATATATTTAATTTAATAAAATTGTATCGGAAAAATTAAAGTCTAACTTTGCTGTACTGTGTAATTGGTTACTGGAATGTACAATTGATGTTATGTATAAAATAATCTAATTATAATAATAACGAGAGTTCGTGCGTATGTTTGTTGCTCTTTCAAGCCAGAATAGCTGATCGGATCTATACGAATTTAACAGAGATAAATAATTACTTACTTTATTTACAAAACATCGGGATTATCTGATATATAAAATTCTCTTCTACTAAATTCTTAATCGGCTACTATCTATTTTTCATACCCCTAAATGATAAGGGTAGACCACCCCTAATATTTTTTTATTTTATTTTGTTGTATTACGAAATCTATACAACTCAAAATTTTCACCCTTTTATCACCAACACCATTTTTTTGTAGTGATTTTAATATTTTTCTCTTAATTTGTATGACAGAACAACGTTTTTCGCTATATAGAAACATTAGGGCGTTTAAGAACGATGCAAGTAACTTTTATCCCATAAATTTGGAGGGACCTCGGTAATACAAAAAAAATACAAAAAAAATGTTACCTGTATTAACGACGAAATCAACATACGCTTCTTCTTTTTATCTAAGAATATTATCTAAGAAGAGATCCCGATGGATGAGAATGAAGTGTACGCAAACGAAGACGGAGAGCTACGTGTGTATGGTTTCGTTTTTAAAAAACGATGCCAAGTATTTATTGTTTCACGTTAATTAATACACTGAAATAAAATCTTAATGAGGTCGATTGCACTGTTAATAATTCAAAAGACATCCATTTGCAGGCATTTCGCGTGTAGTTTATTGTTAATTAATATTTTATCTGTTTATTGTTATTAGAAAACAATAAATTGCCGGCGGCGAACGCGGATATTTAATTGCTATATGGTTAATATGTAGAATCGTGATAACACACGTAACGTACCATAAACGATTAGTGCAAATAAACTTTAATTCATGATACCGCAAAAAATCACTGCCGCAGAATCCAGCTCCATTGTTTTCATGATCTAGTTCCACAATTTTTTTTATCAAGTTAACACAGTTTCGATTGCGTGTTATGCGCGATGTTATAATTCTTAAAATAACGCTGTTGTACGCAGCACGTGTGCGCGGCCGAGTCTGCGCGGCGGTGGACAACCTTCCACACGCGCCGATATTATAAAAGAGACGACGGCGGCGCGCGCCCGCAGTACGGATCGTGGCATCGAGCGAGTCGCACGTCTGTGATGCGAAAGTGCTAAACACAGCATGAACATGGAGGGGCTACCTCCCACTCAGGAACCGGACGAGGGCATCGCCGCCGACCGCCGCCCGTCTACCGACGAACACGACCTGTCCGACTCGGCCTCCGACGCCGGGGGCAAGGACTCCGGCTGCGAAGTCGCGCCCGACACCCAGGAGCCCCCCTACGCCCCACCCGACGACGAGCTCGCCAACAGAATCGTCTCCCAAGTCGAGTTCTATTTCTCTGACGCCAACATTACCAAGGACGCGTTCCTGCTCAAACACGTCCGCCGCAACAAGGAAGGTTATGTGTCCCTCAAACTGATATCCAGCTTCAAACGCGTCAAGCACCTGACCAAGGACTGGAGAGTGGTCGCCGAGGCGTTGAAGCGCTCGACCAAGTT
This sequence comes from Heortia vitessoides, assembly GCA_020976665.1. Taxonomy (NCBI): domain Eukaryota; kingdom Metazoa; phylum Arthropoda; class Insecta; order Lepidoptera; family Crambidae; genus Heortia; species Heortia vitessoides. Next base: position 12,033,005 of record JACJUM010002768.1, read on the forward strand.
GGAGATTAACGAGCAAGGCACCAAGTTGCGCAGGACGGAGCCTCTGCCGCCGTACGACGAGACAACCCCATCTCGGACGGTGGTGGCCGTGCGGTTGCCCATCGACAGGCCCACGGTGGAGAACGTGTCCCGGTTGTTCGCGGGTTGCGGCGAGATCGCCCTCGTGCGCGTTTTGCGTCCCGGCAACCCGGTCCCCGCCGACGTGCGCCAATTCCTCAACAAGAACCCGAGTTTGGTCAACTGTGTGTGTGCTTTGGTCGAATTCACGGAGTCCGAGTCCGCTCGGGAGGCGCTGCGGCTGCAGGCCCCCGACGAGGACGGCATGAAGATTTACGAGTTGAACGGAGTTCCCAGGGAGCCGAAGAGGAAGGCGCCGGTCCGTCGGCCGCCTGCGCGCCGCCACGAGTGCGAGTACTCGTCGTGCTGCAGCGGGTCCGAACCGGAGTACGAGTTCAGGTACGGCGCGCCGTACTACCGGAGGAGTTCGAGCGGCTTCTTCGCGCCGCGCTCGCCGGAGATCCAGACGTGGGTGCCGCGCCGGGCGTCGACGTGCAGCCACTCGTCGGACTCGGGCGTGTCGATGTACTGCGGCTCGCGACGCGCCTCGCAGGCCAGCACGGGCAGCGCGGGCAGCGCGGGCAGCGCCGACGGCTGGCTGGCGCGGCGCCTGTCCGGCTGCTCGCTGGGCGGCGGCGCGGTGTCGGAGTGCGGGCGGCGGCTGTCCTGCGCGCCGCGGTTCGAGCCGCGCGCGCCGCTCGTGCCGGACGGCACCCGCGGCTTCCACGCTGCGTCGCGCCAGCGCCGCATCTCGGACCTCGCCCTGTACTCGCGGTAGAAAGCGGCCACCGACCGTGACACCTTTCTAATCACGTTGGATAACCGCCTTTCACGTTTTCGATCGAGGAAGCGGTTCGCGTGCGTTCCGCTAGTTAGAATATGTTTTTAAGGATCGGAAACTTGTGTCTCGGGCCGTCCGCCGACTCGCATTTCCCGAGCAAAAGTATGTTTTTGTAGTTACCTATAGATGAGTCGGTGCGCGGCCCGGGTTTGTGATCGTCGAGCTCATTTAGTCGCGTAAGCTGTGTTAACTTATAACCTGTCTTAGATGTAATTTATTTAGGATTATTTATTTTGTATTTATTGCGTGGACGCGCGCGCGCCGCGGTCGAGTTTTCATCGGAATATTGTCAGAGTTTGAGCACAAAAAATAAGCAAAATCGACGTGTAGCGATCGTAGGCTCCGAGAAGAGTCGTCGCGCGGGCGGTCGGCTGCATTGGTGTTCTGCGCAACTTGTGAGATGTCGTTTTGGATACATACATAGCGGGCCGCTGCCCCGTGCGCCACGTATATACTACATACCCGCGGCGCGTTACGGCGAATCGAACATTACAACATGATGTATCTAATAAATAAGTCATTAATTAAGTCAGTCGCGCCATGTCACATTTTCATTTAAGTATGTAATGTTATATTGTAAAAGTTGTGATGTATGTATATAGGATATATTCGTGTAAGTTCTGTCGTGAGTCTCTATTTTTAATTTATTTTGCGGAGATTTTTTTTTATTTTGTACAGCACAATTTGTTTGAGCGAATTGTTCACTCCGGTTTGTAAGAGGATGATAATTTTTAAATATAAGTATTTTTCAGTAACTGCTGTGTTGTTTTTTTGGCGACCTTCTGCGTGGAAAGTGGGTTGGTTTTCGGCCCCGGCTCGCCTTGGCGAATCGATTCTCACGCTTTGACACTTATTGCCTCATACAATCGGTTATATTTACTTGTGGTCAATAAATATTATGTTAATTCGGCGGATGTACGATTTTAAATTGATAAAATAATCTTTCAATGTTACATCTAGTCTTGTGTCTCAAGTCACTTGTTATGTCATTAACAAACTTTTTGATATTTCTTAACATTCACGCGTTTTAACGACTCTAAAACGCATTTTATTTCCCTCGTTATTTTTTTTTGTACGACGTTTCGGCTACCGTTCTCAAGATTCAGAACAACTCGGACTTCTTTTGTCGAGTATTATATCTACTGAAAACTGCTTAACGCAGGCATTAAATACTCTATTTAAAGATTTTTTTAGACCTTACTTAAAATATAAATCAAGGGACCGATGTCCTTGATTACCTTATAAGAAATATAAGTTTTTTGATCAAGTAGAACATAGAGTCTACTTTAAAAGTAAATGTGGCACCAGCTTTATATTTTTTACTCTCAAATCTTTTTTACTCAGTTTTATTGAGTGCTGAAAACCAAATGAGTTTACATGTTCTAATTTTGTTTATTTATTCGTGCAATGAATATACAAAAAGCTTATTTTCAACCGCGTGGTGCCAGCAAACTGGCTCAGTTGTCTAACCTATCTATTGACCTATTTTTCAAATTACTTATGATATATCAGGTTATCAGGGTCATCGGTCATTTGAGTTTTAAGCATCATCTTGGTCCTCTTGAGTAATCGAAGTCCTGTTGCGATTTCAGGACTCCTAAAGAAGCTGACACGCTTTTACGGTGAAAGTATTTGGTGTTATAGCAGTTGGAAAACAAGGAAAAAGTACCATATTTTTCTTAACTAAGGTTAAAGTTTAGGTATAAATTATATATATTAAAATTACATGTCACGGTGTATGTCTAGGATGCACTTTTAAATTACTGAACCAATTTTAATATATTTTGTTTACAGTTTGATCCAATTTGAGAGATAGGATAATTTTAGATCTTAATTTATAGTCATACTATTATTTTCATGATAAACATAAGTGTGAAGAAAACATGACAGTGTCAGTCAGATTAGCTAGTGCCTATAAAAAGAAAATATAAAAAAAAAACAAATAACATCTCATACATTGACCTGACTCCGAGATAAATCCCTTGTATTATGGGCACGACAGCAAGTCGTGAGGTACCGGCAGAGTAGAAAAGTACCTCCCCCTGTACCAGGTGTCGTAAAAGTGTGCCAATACGCTTGCCCAATGTGGCAATTATGGGCAAATTTCTTACTTTCTTGGGGAGGCCTATGTGCTGCAGTGGACTCTCAATGGCTGCTATGATAATAATCATTATTATTAAGGGAATTACACAAAAAAGGAATAACAAATATAATACTTAAATACATATTTGACATCCAGACGCAAAACAAACACAAATATTAATCACTAGATGTGTCAGGAACTTCGTCCGACTGGTATAGCAACTTTGGTGATATAATAGGCTTCTTCGATAAATAAACTATTTAACACTGAAAGAACTGTTTAAATCATAGCAGTTCCTGAGATTAGCGTGTAAAAACAAACTCTCTAGCTTTATAATATGAGTTTATATATAAATGTTTGTCCTGGTTGGAGATCAAACCCACGACCCCTGGCGCATAAGGTAGAACTACTACCGAATGCGCCATCGGTCTGGTCAAAATAAACTTCGTATATTTAGTAGTTGCAGTGAGGTACCGGCACAATGGAATAGTACCTGCCTCTGTACCAGGTGTCGTAAAAGGCGCCTAAGGTACCAGAACCGACAGGCGGTATATCCATCCGAACAATGCAGTTCAAATGCACAGGGCATCAGCATCCTCGTCGCGAAAGCTGCACTCTGCGATTGCCAACACGTTTGCCCAGCGTGGCAATTATGGTCAAAATTCTCCATTCCTTTGGAGGCCTATGTCCAGTGGACTTCCATTGGCAGTAATGATGATATTTAGTAGATTAACTTGTTTACTGTATTTTGTTTACAATTCAAAGTATTTCATCCTTCATCGAGCGAAATAAACAAGTTTTTTTAACGCTAATGATAAAACTGTTTACGGTTAGATGAACACCATAAAAAATGTTAGCACTCATCGCAACGAAACATTCGCTAATTGCGTGACTACATTTGCTCTGTTATGGCTTTTTTTTATTAGACCAGGTCGATAAACAGGCGTAAGACCCACGATATAGTAAGTATAACCACAAGGATATCACTAGAGTGTTGCCAACCTCGTGACTTGAACATACTGTCAGATTACCAACCGTTCGAACCGCAACACAGCAATGCTATTTGGCGGTAGAAATAGATGAGAGTGAGGTATCGATGAGGTGAAATGTATACTGTCCGATACGAAGTAATTATTATGATAGCGTATCCCATAATTTTTAAAGTAATTCCATTACAAATTCATCATCATCATCATATCAGACATCGGAAGTCCACAGTTGGACTTAGGCCTGCCCAAGATAGAGGGTTTTCCGCTCGTAATTACCGCACTGGGCAGGCATGGTGGCAATCAAAAAGCGCAACTTCATAATGAGGATCATCATCATTACAGCCATTGGAAGTCCTCGAAAAAGAAGGAACTTTGCCCATAATTGTCTGAGATATATACATAGTCAAATAAATGAGTGAGGTACTAACGTATTCAACCTTTCTATGAGGTTTACCTCATGTATATCGTCTTCCTATCGCTTTGTTTGCCTACCTTCTTCTGTTGTGTCTTGCACACTATTCAGTTATTATTCTACTCCATTCCCCTCTCTTCGTAATTAATAAGTAATAATATATTCTCACAAAATATTATACTCGTACCTCCGTGAGTCTCATAAAGCATTGTGTTACGGACATCAGACAACAGAGGAATCACAAATACACTACTACAATATTTATCAGACAGACACAGAACAAACTTAAAAATTATATAAATATGTTCTGATCGGAGATCTCCCTCATCCCTGACCTTTAGAGCATATAAAGAATCACTACCATCTACGCTATCTACCCCATCATATATTGTCTTCTGTAATTATCTTCTAATTATTCTGGTGTGAACTTCTAACCCCACAGTTTGGTCTTGGAAAGAAAATTGATTGTTATAAAGGTAGTCGTGTACTCCAAGTCGACGGTACCGCCACCGCTTACGACACCACCATCTTAAGAACAAAACAGTTTAATTTAAGTAATTCGTCACGGTTCTTATGAAACTATATGCAATTGCGAGGGCGTGTAACCGGTTTGAACCGATTCGGAAAAAACCGCGGAATGTCCAATATCTAAGACCTATCAATGCTAATATTTTGACATTAACTCATATATATATATTAACATCGGACAAATGTCATGGCACCGATGACAGTGATTCTTTTAGTCATGGGTTCAAACTTTGACTTTATTTGTTCAGTAGCTGGGTGTTACATATTTAAGTTTTGTATTATAATTCTTCTGATGTCTGATGTCTGTTATGCAAGTTATTTATGCTACTTTCCTAGGAATCAGTTCAATGTATGAGATGATATGTAAAAAAACAATACTAACTAAATCAAAAATATTCATGGTATGTCGACCTTGACACAATTTTGAAAAAGAATATGTATATATCATCTGCTTTGGTAACTCACAATTGCCCATTTCTACCTCTCATATATATCATCATTACAGCCATTGGAAGCCCACTGCTGGATATATGCCTCCTCAAAATAGGAGAAATTTTGCCCATAATTGCCGCGCTGGGCAAGCGTGTTGCCAATCGTAGACTAACGTTAAGTAGTTTTAGTCGTCGTTTAGTTAAATTTCGCGACGTAGATACTGTAGCCGCCCTTTGAATTTCAGCTTACGGATGGATACACTGCCATGTGTCGGTTCTAGTGCCCTAGTTACTTCTTAAGACATCAGGCAAAGGTATTATTCTACTCTGCCGGTACCCCACGGCCATTATTAATTAAATATAGATTTATCTTAAGCCTTCAAGTACGATCCTACCTCAACATAAGTTTTATAAACATAATTTTTTCAGAGCGTGGAAAAACACAAGCACCGACACTGATTACATTCCATATTAACATATCCTGATCTTATAATTCCCACACAAATTTAAATGTTTACAAAAATGTAATATAAATACAGAAAAAAACATCACAACAATAACATAGTTTTAGCGTTAATTGACTACAAGGCCGCAACTAAGCAATCTTCATTATCCAACTCGATATTTACGGAAGCTGGGCCCACGTGACAGGCAAACGGACAAATAAATCTGTTGACTGGACTGGTTTTTACTGGTTATGTAATATATAATCACTATTTACATCCGGAGTACTAGTTCTGTGTTAACATACGAGTCGACACTCGCGGATTCACTTGCTTCTTGATCTTAATTATACTTATGAATACAATTGGAAACGTATTAACTAACGTTTTAAAACTCTGCAACGACTGGACCGATTATTATGGAACTTTCACTTACAGGTAGCTGATATATTAAGAAGTGACTTGGCAATACAAGATCATGCTACAACTAATAGGAGCAGAGCATAAATCAAAAATGTGGCAAAAGCGGGTGAAAAATATACGTTTTGAGAAGAATACGCTGCCCAATAACCCTAACCCCCCCCCCCCCCAAGATAGGGGGTTTTGCGCCCATAATTGCCGCACTGGGCAGGCCTGGTGGCAATTGCAGTGCACTACTTTGTAATGAGAATCATTATCATTACAGCCATGGGAAGTCCACTGCTGGAAATTTTGCCCAAAATTGACGCGCTGGGCAAGCGTGTTGGCAATCGCAGAGCGTAGCTCTCACGACGGGCATGCTGCGGACCATCCCCATCCTATGCATTTGAGCTACACTGTCTCGGATGGATAAACCAACATCTGCCGGCTTTGATACCTTAGTCGCCTTTTACGACACCTGGTAAAGAGGGAGGTACTATTCTACTCTGTCGGTACCGGGAAATGATGAGGATATGGCTGCTAATCATCGCCACGTACTATTTAAGCTGTGCTCTTACGAATGGATATACCGACATCTGCCGGTTTTGGTACTTCAGTTGCTTCTTACAACACCTGGTTTCGGGGGAAACACTATTAAACTCTACCGGTACCTCATGCGTTAGTAAAATATATTTTTGAGTTTATTAAGAAATAGATTATAAGAATAATAGTTTAATAAGACTCATAAAACACGAAAGCCACGTATTTTCTAAGAATGTGTCCCGAGTTTAAGGTTGTTCGAGACCCGACCATTTTAGGCAATTAATTACCCGTCCTAGTCGTCGAGATGGCAAGGTTGTGGTCGCTCTAGACTCGGTCACCCATCATGATATTCGCGAGAATGTTAACAGCTTAATCGCTTAGACCTTTAAATTGACTAGATGATGTCGCCTGCGGCATGCGGTCGTATATTTTTCGCAGGAGGCTGTGCTCTCAAGTTTCAAGGCATTTTTGCCATTTCAATAATAATATAATGACGGACCCGATGGCGCAGATGGTAGTGATCCTAACTTGTGCGCAGAAGGTCGTGGGTTTGATCGCCATCCAGGGCAATTATTTATATTATGATAATGTATTTGTTTTGTGGCTGGGTGTAAAATATATGTATTTTAGAAGTATATTTGTGATTCCTCTGTTGTCTGATGTCCGGAACACAAGTGCTTTAAGCGACTTGTCACGGAATCAGGTCAATGTAGGAGATGTGGGAATTAGTTTACGTTGTCGATATATCTAGAGACTAGGGTTTTCAGCCGACTGTTTCTGAAAACCAGTTATTGATAGTCCTCTGCTGGACATAGGCCTCTCCAGAAAATGAAGTTTTATTACATATAATTGCCGCGCTGGGCAAACGTGTAATGATAATCGTAGAGCGCAGCTTTCGTGACGGGGATACTGCTGCCCGTCCCCGCACTGTGCATTTGAGATGCACTATTTCGGATGGATATACAATTCCCCAATTCTGCGGTAGTGAGCCAAACGTGGGTGGATCATTCGGAACATTTTTCTTTTTTAAGACCAGACCGACAAGCACGCATACAGCCCGCGTGTTAGTAAGCGTCACTGCAGCCTATAGGCGCTCGTAATATTACAATGATATCACTAGCGCGTTGCCCACCTTGTGACTTGAAGATATTATGTCACATTACCCAGTAATTTCACTGTCTCTCGCACCCTTCAAAAAGCAATGCGAATACTGTTATTTAACGCGAAATTGTGGTACTCTTTGTATAAGCTTAACTTCATTTTGGACGTAAATTCATGTAATGCTATTTGTGTTTGTTCTGTGGTAGGCTGTAGAATTATATATTTAAGTAGAAGATTTGTGATTCTTCTGTTGTCTTTTGTCTGTAACACAAGTGATTTAACCAATTTATCACAGAGTCAGGTCAATGTATGAGATTGTGTGAATTTATTATATTGATATACTAGCCAGAATGTCTGTCCACTCAGTTTTATGCTACATTAAAATCTATATTATGCCTAAATCTCTAGTATAAAGCTGCTAAGTTCGTTTGATGGAACAATGGATTGGAAATTTGATGAATGGGTGGTTTCATCTACCAAAATTAAATTATGAAAATTTATTATTTATATAATTTTTAGCATAAGACATACGAGTACAACACATTTTTTTTATATAAATATGCGGTTTATTTATAATTTCCAAAATAAAATTGTAATTTTAGTATCTGGCGTTTTCAGTCACGTACATACGTACGTGACTGAAACCGCCGGCCGCCATACTTTTTTGTGAGTGACGTCAAAAGAGTATCAACAAACAAGTAGTAATCTACAACAACAAAATTTGATCTCTTTAATTCTAATGGATGGCGTAGCTTGTTATATATATGCACTTTTAATTTACATACACCAACAAAACGTTAAATCAAAGCTCAATATTAAGTGTAGAAAAATATAAAATTTAATGCACTGCACTCGTGCGTTTGACATTTATTCGTTTATGTTCATTTGACGCTATAAATATTATAACGAATATTATTGTTAAAATTTAAAGCTATTTTCCTTGTAAAAAGCGACATTATTTCCTGAAAATAAAAATACCAGTTGACTATCAAATCGATACAAACATTTTTAAATTCATTTTAAACAAATGTAGAATAGCCTGTTCTGGGAAATAATCCTCTTTTCTTAGGGAAGCCTACATCCAGTAGTGGACTTACAATGGCTGATAGGATAATGATGAAAGGTCAGCTAGGACCACTTGTCGATGAAAAGTGATTGCGTAATCAGCAGCTGGCCCCATAAATGTTGTAAATCAGATACGTAACGGAACGAAAGAATTACCTTGACATCGGCCTTGTTGATATCTACCAGTTTTTGCGGAAAATCTACGTGCCGGTTTAGTGCTGGTTGTAGGAAATCCTCTAAGGGCAGCCGTGACCTTTAAAGTCTGGGCGTTGGTGGCAGGGACGGAGCCATCAGTCTAATAGGTTTGGAGAACTGGATCGTGCGATGATTTAATGCTTGATTCAAGTTTGACAAAACTATTAATGTTGGACTATTAACGGTATTTTGCATATATATAGCTGTCGTAAGTGGCGACTAAGGTACCAGAACCGACATATGGCATTATATCTAGCTGACACTGCCCTTGCCCCTTTCTTGGGGAGGCCTATATCCAGTATAAGGACTTCCAATGGCTGTAATGATGATGATGATGATATTTTATTTCTAAATTCGCTCTAAAACCACGGTATCCTCCTATATATATGTCGGATATAATACGATCCGTCGGTTCTGGTACCGTAGTCGCCTCTTACGACACCTGGTACAGGGCGAGGTATTATTCTACTCTGCCGGTACCTCACGACCTAAAAATACAGCTTATATTATTTAAAGATAATGTAACTTTATTCGTAAAATACTTTTTTTAAATAAGCCAAATAGTTTTTGAGTTTATTCGTAAAAAAAACATAATAATATAAATCTTGCCTCATCACAGGTCTTGTGTTTGTAGTCTCGTGTAGTATTGAGGCTGCGCTGTTTTGGATGGATATACCGCCATCTGTCGGATCCGGTATCTTAGTCGCCTCTTACGGCACCTCGTATAATGTGGCAGTAAGATAGCTTTATATCTAAACACATAGCGATTTAAATAATAAACGCGCCTTGCGTTATTAATGTTTGTTGAACTATGCATACACCTTATTGATTAATCTATTAGGTTTCCGCCTGCGACTATACATTTCATCCCTTATGATCCCTTATTAGTACCGGAAGTCATCGCTCCCTGATAGCAAAACCGTGCACAAATTCATGCTGTTTCCACAGAGAAATATTAAAAAAATATTAAAATCAAAATTCTATCAGCACGGAAATGTTTCCGGGATAAAAAACAGCCTATGTGTTACTCTGGACTATCAATGGTCCTTGTGCCAAATTTCATTGAGATTTCTTCAATAGTTCTGGCGTGAAAGAGTAACAAATCCACACATACGTACTCACAAATTTTGGATACGAAGCAGTGTAGCTCAAATGCAACAGGACGAAAATTGGCAGCAGCCGAGAGTAGTGATTATGTGCCTAATTCCTTCATTTTGTATAAGCCTATGTCAAGCCGTTGACGTTTAATGGCTGCTATAATGATGATAATGATTAATAAAATTAAATATTGATAATTATTTTGTTACTTTATTACACTACACGTACAAGTCCAACCACACAATCAATAAAAATTGGTTCTTTAATTTTTACGTTCACAATATGTTGAATAATCGTTACGTTGTCGATTATGTAAATATATTGAGACGCGGACACTCGGGCCACTGTTACTGGGGCCCTACTTCGTGCTCTCAAACCATACGACTGTAGTATCCCAACCCCAGTTTTAATAAATTAATAAATTCAATCTAACCCCAGTATTCATTAATTCAAATTACTTCTCATACATTGACAACAAAAATCGCTTAAAGCACTCATTTTATAGATATCAGACAACAGAGGAATCACAAATATAATCTGATGATACAAATAATAATAATAATAATAATAAATTCCCACAACATCTCATACATTGACCTGACTCCGTGGTAAGTCGCTTAAAGCACTTGTGTTACGGACGCCAGACAACAGAGGAATCACACATATACTACTTAAATACATATATTTTACACCCATACACAGAGCAAACACAAATATCATTATATAAATATTTGCTCTGGGTGGGAATCGAACCCACGACCCCTGGTGCACAAGACAGGATCACTACCATCTGCGCCATCGGGCCCGTCGATATATCAACGCAGGGCCTAAATTATAAGGGTTAGAAATTTGAAATTTATCACATAGGTTCCTTTTATAAATTATGGAATCACTAAGAAAGTACTTCTGAAAAATCACCACATATGAGTGTTAGTGCAAAAAAAGTTAGTAAAAAACTTAGTGATTTTTAAGTTCTTCAAATGAAATTAGGTTTAAAGTTTCTTTATTGAAAGTCATAAAACATGTGTATAGTTGCTTTTTTGAAAATCATCCCTTAAGGGGGGAGAAAGGGGGGTATAAGCGTGGTATGAAAGTTCTCCAATATGGATGAAACCGGAAGACACTTTTATTATTCATATATTTATTTAGCACTCAGACACAGAAAAAACATATATGTTTATCATATAAATGTTATTCCTAGGTGAAGATCGAACTCACGATCCATGGCGAACAAGATAGGATAGCTACCGAATGGGCTATAAGACCCATATATAACAGAACAATATCACAAGTACACTATAATTTGTAGACAGTCAACAAGGAAATAAGTGACTGCAAAAACACAGCAATTGTGTTGAGTGGAAGTTGCTTATTAAGTTGCACTGCGAAGTCATCTATTTGTATGTTTATTTTAGTATATATATCGTAAGTGAGTCTAGGAAATATAATAGTCATCTTAGGAGCCTCACTCTCACCGCCAAACATTTATGTTCGCTGCTATGTTCAGGCGAGGATTTTGAGGAGGGCATTTTACATGGATCTAGGGTAATTTTTGTAGGGGTGAGGATGAGGGGGGGGGGGGGGGCGAGGGTAGCCCCCGATATGCCATGGTCAATGACGCACTCACAATCAATGAAGGTACAATTTTTGGAGTCCATTGCTTATATCCTGGGGTTGGCACTGGACAAACCGTGCCCACAATCCTTGGCAATGTTGCAGTTTGAAGGGTAATAGAGGCAGTTTTATGGTGCTAAAATGATAAATCATTATATATACCCGATACATGGTCCGGGACGTCTGAATTTATGTATATTCCTGAGGGAACTTTGTCAAGAATTCTATATAGTTCTTTGATAGCTAAGCTGTGCAAAAAATCGTACTGATTCCTCTGAGAAAAATAAAACGGACCTATCCCTCAGGAATATATTTTCTGGCTAAGATTATCAACTATTCTCTCTAAATTATTGTCTCTAAAGTTACTTTGCCTTATTTTATCCAGTTTACTTTATTAATTTATTGCAACCAAGCATACAGTCCGCGCGATAGTAAGCACCACCTATACACACTCGTAATATCACAACGATATCATTATCGCGTTAGCAGCCTTTGGACTTGAAGATATTGTGACACATTACCCAGTCATTTCATTGCCTCCCTCATTTTTCGAACTGGAATACAACAATGTGAACTGCAATTTCTTGGTAGAAATAGTTCAGAATGGGGTACCATTGCAGACGAACTTTGTGTGAGGTTTATCTCGTGAAAAGTTCCGGAACAGCGATAGTGTTAATCCAAAACGAACTTCATGTCACTTACAGTCAGCTAAACTGCAAAAAGTCGCGCCTATTTCATAGAGAAAAATAAAAAGCCCGATCTATCCTTCGGAAACAGAAATATGCCTCTCTATATAAAAAGTAGATTATATGTTTTTACAGACTACCAACATAGTCTGTGCCAAATTAAATACAATTTTTTGTTTATATACTTAAGTTGACAAGAGATAAATACGGTCTGCGTTACCTATATACTCGTATATTAAACATACGTAGTAAGCGTCACCGCAGCCTATAGACGCTGGTTGCAAACCTTGTGACTTGAAGATATTATGTCACATTACCCAGTAATATCACTGCCTCTCTCTTCCTTCAAACCGGAACACATCAATGCGAACTGCTATTTGGCGATAGAAATAGGTGAAAGTAAGGTAGCAATACTGATGACCTTCGTATGAGATCTGTCTGTAGTAACCTTTAATCCATCCAAACAGTCTGTCGCGTTTATGATGTTGGTAGAATTACTCCTGTAATTGCACAGCTTCAGTTCCGGTTTGAAGGTATGTCTTCAAGCCGGAACGAATTCGAGCGTCGCTGTCTGTGATGTCGGTAGTGATGGTGAAAGTGAAATCCGATCAGACGATCTTTGTAGGAGGTATCTAGGAGGTAAGTTGGTGAATGTCTGATGTAAGGTAAGTACTATAATTGTGACGGATGACGACTCGCTGGTGACATCATTGCTATGTCACTCTGGCCCAATAGTTTGGCAACTATAGAGATACTGGCTGCGCTCCGCAGTTTTACTTGCGTTAAGTTATACAACTTTTATACTAACTTTGCAATCCCATTTTTACTCTCTTAAAGAATCATTTTCAAAAAATATTTTCACTGTACCCGTGAGGTACCGGTAGAGTAGAATAGAACCTCCCCCTGTACCAGGTGTCATAAGAGATATATATACACATACACTTTGTAGTATATATTAAATATAGTATATGTTAGGCGGTAGGAATAGGAGAGAGTAAGGTATCGGACGAACTTAGTATGATAGATGTAGAGACATCTACTAAGGAATGAAAAATCTAAAATGAGATTCCCGAGGTGTCCAGGACCACATGAAAACATTTTCGCATACGATTTCGTATCGAATGGAACCGACACACGAGTCGGCCCCGTCCTGCGCCGATTTCATATCTAACAATCAAGTATCGCGTGCGATCGATCGTTTGACGACTCAACCGAGTAATTAAATTGATTGGCATCGAGTTTGTTACAATCTTAATTAGGAGTTGGATTGCTAGTATGATTTATATATCCACTAGCTTATACGACAGGCGTATTTGTGCACTACGGGCGGCAATTTAATCATCATCATTATCACCATCATCATCATCGTTATCATCACGGAAGCCGTGAGCGTCCACAGCTGGACTGGAGGCATTTCCAAGAAACGAAGACGCTTAAAATTGCTCAAAACTGCAGAGCGCGACGGGAATGCTGCTGCTCATTCCCGCCCAGTTGTTGCATTTGAGCTGCATTATCATAATGATAATGTTATATTTACTTTAATTTTCATGGAAAGCTACTGCCCAATTGCAATGGGGTGAAGATCCATTCTATTGTAGTTGAGCTACGCTGTTTCAAGTGGTTATACCGCCATCTGTCGGTACCTAAGTCGTCCTAGTACTATTCCAATCAGCCGGTAACCCACGGCAAATTAAATTTGAATTGGTTTAATTCATCTGCCAGTCAGCTTCTCCTTAGAAATATACAGATATTTGTGTTTGTTCTATGTATGTATTTAAGTATGATATTTGTGATTCCTCAGTTGCCTGATCACCGTACCCTGAGCGACTTATCTCTGAGCTAGGTCAATGAATGAGATGTTGTATGAATTTATATATTATTTGTTATTATCGGGTTCTGTACTTCTCCTCTTTCGACACCTTGCACAGGGTTTTACCTTCTGTTTTCACATAAACAATCATAAGAATAACAAACAGTTGTAGTCTATTTATAGGCTCGTGCTGAGTCCATTTTCCTCGGCCACTTCCGAGTGAAGTCATTAGACTGCTCGACCTCCAGACTTGTGCGGCCGCGGGAGGAAATCGCTTGCATTTGTCTACATTTACATAATGTATTGTAATAATAAATGAGGGGATTCATCGGTTTATTGTTTCCGTATATACTGTCATCATCATACCAGCTATTACATATCCACTGATGGACGCAGGCCTCCCTAAGGAAGAAGGCAAGTCGCCACCCTGTGAATTTGAGCTACACGGTTTCAAATGGATGCGCCATCTGTTGGTTCTGGTACCTTAGTCGCCTCATACAACACCTAGTACAGGGGGAGGTATTATTCTACACTGCTGGTATCTCACGGTAATGTAGTTCATGTTATCTCCGAATATTAATTTAACAGGAAACTTAATAGAAAGCTTTTAGACAAAAGTATCTTTCTAAATTTTATATATATATTATTTTATACGACAATGGCGCCTTTTATTACGCCTTTTTATATGTATTATCAAGTAGATCATCAAGAATACAAGCCGCGCGTATTGGTAAGCGTCATCGAGGGTTTTAACGCCAACTTTGTGACTTGAAGATATGTCACAGTACCAAGTAATTTCACTGTATCTCCTACCCTTCCGACCGGAACACAGCAATGCAAACACTGCATTTGGCAGTAGAATAGTTGTGAGTAGTAGCTCAAAAGGGCCGTAGTCAGCGATGTCGAGAGATTACTTTGCACGAACGCCACCACTTGAGGCAAGTATGGGCACCTCTACCTTTGGGAGGCCTTGGTCCAGCAGTGAATGTTGCAGGATCCTATTTCATCATCATCATACCAGCCATTCGAAATCCACTGCTGGACATAAACCTCTCCAAAAACGGAGGTTTTTTTGCCTATAACTGCCACGCTGCTGGGCAAGCGAGTTGGCAATCGCAGAACGCAGCTGTAGCAACGGGGAGACTGCTGCCCATTCCCGCTCTGTGCACTTGAGCTGCACTGTCATGAATGGATATACCGCCATCTGTCAGGTCTGTTATCTTAGTCACCTCTTACAACACCTGGTGTAGTGGGAGGTACTATTCTATTCTACCGGTACCTCGCGGCATCTTGTTTATTCACTCGATCAAAGTAGTTGACAACCGCTAGTATCTGATGGATACAAGATAACATTTGCATGTAATTATAATGTCGTTGGAGTTATAGCAGTTAAACATAATTACACAAAACACCGCTGTCTCATAAAAACAATAAAGATTGATGAACGAGAGAAAGTTAACCGCGCGCTCGGCTTAACGAAACAATGGTGAATACGTTTGGATAATTCCAAGCGATCTGTTGCCACATGGCGGATATTTTGTAATATTTAATGTCACCATCATTTCTGCTGTTGGATGTCCAATGGTGGATAGGCCACCGTCATGGTAAAAAGTTATCCATGGCTCTCATAAGGTCGTCTGCACTGGTAGCTCTCCTCCCTTTTTCCTTATTCTAGTTCGAAGGGTGGGAGAGGCAGTAAAATTACTGGGTGGCATAATGTCATCAAGTCACAAGGTTGGCGATGCGTTATTGATATCTTTGTGATAATTCGAGCGTCTATAGGTAGGTATGTCTGTTTGTCGACCTGGTATATTTAAAAAAAAATGGGGAAATCGTTTCCGTAATTATCATTGTTGATTGCGATATGGCAGCACCATCCCCACCACGTTGTATTTGGGCTACACTGTTTTCGATTAATATAATGTCATCTGTCGGTTCCAGTATCAAAGTCGGTTATTTAGGTAATTAATTGTAATAGTCTACTGTATTCGAAACCTATGCATTTTTTTGAACAAACAACTTAAATTCAACTTCTAAAATAAAGTGTTAGGTGAAATTATGTATATTTCATTTTTATTGGGAGGTGACAAATATTGTTAATAACTATTCTGAACAAATATGATTAGATTTTGGTATGTTAAAAATAATTAGTAGTATAAAATCTCATATTGTTTATTTAGTTTATATTTCTTCTTTAATCGTGTGGAACAGAGAAAATAGAACAGCACCTCTCCCTGTACCAGGTTTTGTAAAAGGCGTCTAAGGTACCAGAACCGACAGATGGCGGTACATGCAATCAAGGGCGAGGGTAAGGCTAAAAATATAAATGGTCAGAAATGTAATTGGCGTAAAGGACACTAAGCAAAAATGTTTGTATTTACTTATTTCTGACGTTTGTTTATGAGTTCTAAGTTAAAGAGGTTTATATTAAATAATATTTGTTAAAAACAGTTTAAACATTAATAGCTTTTGAACAATTAAGTTAAAACAAATTAATTGCTTTTTTGTTCTTTCTGTAAATCTGCACATTGTCCCTTACGACACTTGAATTTATGACCGTCGATATGTTCTGAGATTGTCACCAGCGTGGCGTATGGCGTAGGGGCGACATTCCCCCTTCGTTGTGTTACTTTCAGGAGAAATATTAATTAGAAGTATTGTTACAAAAGTTAATATTAATCTTTGTTTCTAAAATATTAGCAACTAAGTTTCCTATTTTATGATTTGATGGGTCAGAATCAAGTTCATCCACTACCGTCTGCGCCATCAATATATAATTATAATATTGATGGCGCAGACGGTAGTGGTCCAAACTTGTGCGCCAGGGGTCCTGGGTTCGGTTCCCACCCATAGCAAATATTTATAAGATGATATTCGTGTTTGTTCTGTGTCAGGATGTTAAATATATGTATTTAAGTAGGATATTTGTGACTGTTGTCTGGCGTCCGTAACATAAGCGCTTAAAGTGATTTAACACGGAGTCAGGTCAATGTAAGAGATGTTGTGGGAATTCATTAATTAAAAAAAAACATCTGTAGAGTTGGGTTGTTTGTTTAAACGCGCTTATCTCATAAACCACTGTTGCGATTTGAAAAGTTCTTTTGGTATTGGATAGTCCATTTATCGATAAAGGCTACTATACCGCCAAAGTCATTATTTCACGCGGACGAAGTCGCGGGCTGTATAAAAGTATATTATTAAAATTAAAAAAAAATTAATTTATGCGTCAAGAAAGCATCATCATATCAGCAATTGGAAGTCCACTGCTGGACATACGCTTCCCAAAATAGGGAGAATTTTGCCCACTGAATGATTAAAAATGCCGCGCTAGACAAGCGTGTTGGTAACCGTAGCGCGCAGCTTTCGCGATGGGTAAGTTGTTGCCCGTCTAGCTAATGTGCATTTACGCTACACTGTTACAGATGAATACCTGGAACAACGCCATCTGTCGTACAGGGGTAGGTACTACCAGTAATACCGGTAGGTAATAGCCGAAAGGTTATACCTTTCGGCTCAAATCTTAATATAAGTTCTAGGCCTTTTATTTTCTTGAAAATATGAAATAACTTACACTACTCGGTACAGAGGTTGCTCTCGAATGGTGTGAGAAGTTTTAAAATTGCACGAAAACTTTTTTCGCTAAACAGTAATAAACAATCGAATCTTTCCTCTTTAAAATATTAGTATAGAAAAAGTGATTATTTTATTATCATTTGTCTAGACAATTTACTTATTATATTCAATTACCAGTCATTATGTATAATATGTATTTAATCACAATGACTGTAACGTATATATACACATAAGGTTATAAATAGTACTATATATATATATATATATATATATATATACAGAACGGCACGGAAAAGCTTTAATCATTATCATATCTGTGTGTTGGCAATCACAGAGCGAAGCGGGGATGCTGCTGCCCATCCCACACTGTGCATTTGGGCTGCACTGTTTCGGATGGATGTGTACCGCCATCTGTCCGCTTTGGTACCTCAGTCACCACTTTCGACACCTGGTACAGGAGAGGTACTATTCTACTCTACTGATGTCTTACGGTATTGCCGGCAAATTGAGATATATACTATCCTATATCTGAAGTTAGATCAAACTAAACACAGTAAGCAAAGATTTATAAGAAAAATTATTAAAATCAGTTAATTAATTTAGAATTTTATCCTGGACAAACGATGTGACACACAATTTTTATATATTTATAATTTAGTTTTTATAGGTCCATTTATGCGTTACTTCAACATATTCAAGCAGACGTACTGTCTACAAAACTTATTTGTAATATTATTGTAAACACAGGGTACCTTTGTTTATCGGCATAACTCATAAAACGTGGCCGAGGGCCCTTTGTACAAAAACTAAAGACAAACAACAAGAACCAAGGTTACTCTGCTTACGAAGTGACACGCTATAAAATATCGTGAGAAGACGCCTCACTGGGCCAGCGATTGGGAACCATCGTGCAATTTGAATAATTAATTTTTCCTCAGCGACCCGCCCCGGCTTGGTTTGGGCGTCGCCTTGCAACGAGGGTTGTGTACTCCGGACTTAGTCATAACAGACAAACAAGACAGTTTCTTGTATCCAAGTGAGGATCTTGGATCAAAGGGATGGCACTATGCCATCCCATATTTAGTTCCTTTTATACTGTAAGATTTTACATTGACTCGCTGTTCAATCTCAGTAGAACATTAATCAAATAAATTAATTGGGAATCTCCGTGTATTCCAATTATGTTTGACAGGCCTGATGTCGCAGATGGTGGTTATCCTATTTGTGCGCCAAATAATAATAATTATTAAGAGATAGAAATATATAATCGTGGTCTTTTTTGTTGCTTTTATATAGGTAAATGCACAAAATTATATTCATTTACGACATAACATTAGAAACCTCTAATATTACCAGTGTTTCTCTACTATATAATGCATGTATTATACATATAAACTTTCCTCTCAAATCACTGTATCTATTTAAAAAATCTGCGTCAATATCGGTTGCGTAATTTTAAATACATATGGACAGACAGATAGACAGCGGATAGCGGCTTTGTTTTATACTATGAAGTGATTATCTCGTTCTAACTGGAGCTCGAGTAATTGAACGGATCTCGAGTGCTGGTACATTCTTGTCCTTGTAGGACATCTACTGTGGATCCTTACTTATTTTTCAGTCATTCTATATTATGAACATGATTGAGTTTATGATTATGGAAGTTTGGCTGTACCTCGTTAAAAGGTCGTGTTGGTACCGCATTCTCAACTGTTTCTACCGCCAAAAAGCGGTGTTCGCATTGCTGCGTTCCGGTTTATAGGGTGAGAGAGGCAGTAAAATTACTGACATAATATATTTTAGTTATTTATTATTATTTAAATAGGCAAAATGGCTGATTTTTATGGAGGTCATTGACTAGCAGTGGACTTCCCGGCAAATAGTAGTTGATTCAAATGATTGTTCTTATGTACAAACGAGAAAGGTTTACAATCTCTCCAGTGGAATGTCTTTAAAATGCGCTTATGGTAGCACAACAATGCGTTACGTAAGCGAGAGATGTGGCTTGGATTACTTATGCAACGTGCACGTACATTATGTACATCGCTTTCCGATTACATTGTTCGGTATCACGACTGCTCAACGGTTTACTTAAATTACTTTATTGTTTTCAAAGGACTTTCTCGTTAAAATAACCTTACCGCATTCCCTCCTTATCTATATGCGATGCTGCATCGGTGCGCCATTTGTTGCTATTGTTAATCAAATGTGAATGATAGGTTTATTTTATCTTGAAGGTGACTTCTGTTTTTGTACGTTTTCAAAGACAACTCTTACAATTGAATCCATCACGTGCCATAAGAAACCTTGAATGCTTGTATGTATATCATTATCATACGAGCTATTAAAAGTCCACTGTTGGACATAGGCGGGAAGCCTAGAAACTTTAACAATCTTGCAATTAGAGATTAAAGGCCAGTTTACACAGAAGTTTACGGCTGAAGGCAAATCGTTGTTCTTAGATAATATAAAATCAAAATTCCCCCTTTCTCCGGGAGGCCTATGTCCAGGATTGGACTTCCAATGGCTGTAATGATGATTGTACTATTTGTGTGATAATGTACGAGATGTTCTGTGATTATTCATTATTTATACCAATGGACTGATGGTTCAGCGATCGCGGTATCAATCAGAATTCTTATTGGTTTCTGGAATATTTGAATAGTGCGTGTATATAATAGATGTTATTGGACTCGACTGAAGATAAAATGTTGAATTTAAACGTTTCGTGCGTTAAATGGAATGTCATAAAAGTTATCGTACCACGCTCGTGTACACATCTCAGATTATCAAATAAAGATGCAGCTGCAGAAATATGTTATTTTTTAATAGACCAGATCGACAAACTAGAGCACAGTCCGCGTGATAGCAAGCGTCAGCGAGAGAGGCATGAATCCCGCTCAGATCCTGCGAGCCCTGCGGGGGCGACCGAAGCTAAACGCGCGTTCGTCGCCGCGGGGCACGCAGGCCAATACGTGCCCAGTGTCTCTTACTAACGAGCGACTTCGCCCTCTTGTTCGGTAGCGCTGCAATTGATGTCTGAGTAGTCTAGTAAAGGTTCGTCCGAAAAACAAAGAGACTTGAAGATACCTCCAGTCATTTCACTGCCTCTCTTTATCCTTTAAAGCGGAACAAAGCAATGCGGCCACTGCTATTTGGCGGTAGAAATGGGTAAAAGTGAGGTTCCAACTCTGGCCGTGGGGTACCGGCAGATTAGAATACTGTACTGGGTGTTGTAAGAAGCGACTTAGGTACCAGAACCAACAGATGGTGGTATATCTATCCGATACCATCTTAACTACTAGCTGGGGATCAGTGTTAGATTTCTCGACACTCTACTATCACTTACTAATAGTTTTATAAAAAAAATCGCGGCCAATTTCAAAGTCAGGTCAATGTATGTGATTTGTGAATTATTTTTACACGTCATATCATACAATACGAGGTATGTATACAAGAAAATTCCACAAGAAAGCAACATCTTTGCTTCACCATGTATTCCGGAATGTTTATGTATCTATCCGTTAGGACTGAACAAGGTATCTATTGAGGTTTATCGCCAATAAGGTACAAAACAGAAATAACATTTTAAACCAACAAAAACCGATGGTGTTTACGATCCATTCATTTAACGGATATTGCGTATAGATTTGTGAATTAAGCAATCGCTATTTATGTCGTCCTACAATTCCCTTCTTCGGTTGACTAACCCGATGGCGCAGATGGTAATGATCCTATCTTATGCGCCAAGGGTCGTGAGTTCGATCTCCACCCAGGGCAAATATTACTATGATGATATTTGTGTTTGTTCTGTGTCTGGGTGTTGAAAATGTTTATTTAAGTAGTATATATGTGATTCCTCAGTGGTGCTATATCTGATCTGATCTGATGTTGATGATGATGTGATGTCCATAATACAAGTGCTTTAAGCGAATTATCATGGAATCAGCTCAATGTATGAGATATTGTTGGAGTATATTTGTTTACATGGAATATTCTTACACTTCATATAGCGACAGCTTTGTAACCCTTAGTATCAAATTTCACTTCTGAACGGGATATTTTTTAAACATAATGCGCTAGAAATTCATTAAGTTAAATAAATATAACACATATTAGTACAATTTGAATGAGGTACAGTGAGGTACCGGCAGAGAAGAATAGTAGTACACCACCAGTACCAGGTCGACACCAGTACTAAGATGCAACTAAGGTACCACAACCGACGGATAACGGTATATCTATTCGAAACGGTGTAGCTCAAATGTACAGAATAGGGATGGGCAGCAGCATCTACGTCGCGAAACTACGGTCTGCAGTTGCTAACACACATGCCCAGCGCGGCAATTATGGACGAAATTCCGACCTTCTTGGAAAGCCCTAAGTCCAACAGTGGACTTCCAATGGCTGATATGATGATGATAAAACAGCATGGTACTTTCACACCCGCAAGTAGTTTTGGGTGGAGCCGCGTACAAAAACTTGTTTTCGTATGAATTGTAGAAACTTTAACAATCTTGCAATTAGAGATTAAAGGCCTGTTCACACAGAAGTTTACGGCTGTTGGCAAATGTGCATAGAATCGTTGTCAGTACTGACTGGTTCGACCATATTTGGTCGAATCGCTGAAATTTACGTCTGAGCAGTTCAACATTTGGTCTACCAAAAAACGGGAACCCATGAACCCTGGGTTTTAACCCATGATGCTGACGATAGTGAACCCATGTGATGGTAGTGGTGATGGTTAACCCATTAACACATGTGATGGTAGTTGTGATGGTGAACACTATAATAAACCCATGTAATGGTGAACCAGGTGGCCGATCAATATAAGTAAATATAACATTCAATGTACATAAAAGTTTAATTCTCATCATCATGACTATAGCAGCCATAGATAAATAATAATAAATTCCCACAACATCCTAAACATTGACCTGACTCCGTGGTAAGTTGCTTAAAGCACTTGTGTTACGGACATCAGACAACAGAGGAGTAACAAATATACTACTTAAATACATAACGATGCCAGTTATATAGACTTGACCGTTTTCAAAACTTCTGTATATGATTCATTTTCCGTTTGCGTAAGTTTGATCATGTGTCCAACGTTCTTACTAAGCTCAAATGGCTACCTATTCGACTTCGCGGGAACGCTCATGTCGTCTCTTTACTATACAAGCTATTGTTCTGTCATTTCCCTTCTTCTTCTCTTAAAAGTCGCTTTGTGTTCCTTGGGGACAGCCATGAAAAATCTCTAAAATTGTCAGAGAATGTATCACTCAAAATGCCTCTGCATTCCACAAGCTTCTATAGCAAATCCTTTACTGTTCAAGCTGTTGTGGAATCCGCTCTCCCTTGAAGTGAGATCTGCTCGTTCTCGTTCTAGTTGTTCACACCTTCAAATTTACCTCAAACTTCCATCAGCTTAAACGTTATTTCTATCCAAAATCCGAAATTGTACTCGTATTTAGCGATGAGGCCGCCTCTTGTACCTACTATTCCATGTTTTTGTGATGTTCTTGTATTGTTTTTCTTGGTTTACAATAAAGTGTATATTATTATTATATTTAACACCTAGACACAGAAAAAACACAAATATCATTATATAAATATATTCTCTCGGTGGGAATCGAACCCATGACACCTGGCGCACAAGATAGGATCATTACTATATGCGCCATCGGGCCAGTCTACGAATCTACTTTCATCTATCCTTTCTATATATCCAAACATCTCAACATTCGTTTCCCTGTTGTTGTCGCAATCTTTCAGTATTCTTTATTTGATTGTTAAATATATGTATTTTTGTATTACCTTTGGGATTCCTCTGTTGTCTGACGTCCGTAACACAAGTGCTTTAAGCGACATACTATGGAGCCAGGTGAATGTATGTATATATATGTTGTGGAATTCGTGGAATTTATTCCATGTTTCCAATTAAAACCAATAAAATATGTTTGTGTGAAACCGACCTGAATCATAGGAATTAGAGAAATAATGTCATGATATTGCATTGTTTGAAATGGTCACGGAAAATCGCATGACTCCGTCGTATTTGGTCCGTGCGAATTCTCGATTGAACGAGAGTTTTTCCTAAATACTAAATAATTACAAACATACTTACGACCCGCTTATATACGACAAATTAAAATAAAATTAATTTTTAAGTTACTTAAATGAAAGTTAATTAAAAGTAATTAATTAAGTGGAAATGGGGATACATCGATCTGTAACAGCATAATTGCAACAAGGTGGATTTTGAATGCTGGACACAGTCCTCTTCAAGAACGGGAAGATTTTGCCCTTATCGCATTGTCTATGCTGAGCTAAGCAGGCATTTGTTTCGGGTGGGCATACCGCCATCTGTCGTTTCGGTACTTTAGTCTCTCCCTCCTGGTACAAGGGTTAATACTGTTCTATTATACGCGTATCTCGAAGCAAAAGTATGTGTCTTATTATATCTTTATTTATTATCTTTATTTTATTTATATTATTAGTATCTTTTTATTACTTGTATAGAACTAAGTCTCTTTTCGCTGTCTGTCAGTCCTTATGTGTATAGATCTTTATAACTACGCGACGGATTTAAATGTGGTTTTTTGTTATTAGATACGAGTGATTCAAGAGGAAGGTTTATATGTATGATATATGTATAATATGGAAGAGAAACTTTGATAATTTTAGAGGTTTATAATGTGATGTAATAATAAAAAAATAAATAATAATAAATTACCATAACATCTCATACATTGACCTGACTGACCATTGTGTTATGGACGCCAGATAACATAGGAAACGCAAATATACTATTTGAACACATATATTAACACCCAGATATAGAAAAAACACAAATATATCATACTAGCTGTGCCCGCGACTTCGTCCGCGTGGAATAGTTTTTTGGGTACCATACCTATTTACTTCAAATTATATAAACTTTGAATGTCACGTTTATTTATATCGAATCAATGGCCTGAAAAATAAGTTTTAAGTTTCTAGCTCTAAAAATAGCGATCCATGCAAACAACTTTTCATCCCCCCTTGCAACCCCTGACAACCCTTATTTCGAGTTCAAAAATAGCCTATGTCCTTTCTCAAGGTCTAAAGATTGTCTATGCCAGATTTCATCAAAATCGGTTGAGAGGTTTAACCGGGAAAGCGTAACAGACAGACAGACAGACAGACAGACAGAGTTACTTTCGCATTTATAATATTAGTAGGGATGAATATTCTGTCTGGGAATCGAACCCACGATCCTTGACGCACAAGATACGATTACTATTAACTGCGCTATCGAGACCGTCAACGTCAGGTCGTAAATTAACTTTTTTTTCGCGATTATACTGCAAACGCTGGCTATACCCGACGTGGTAGATCAAAATAATGTACTATACACCATGTAAAAGTTCTATAAACAAGTCTGCGGTGGTATATATCCATTTCTTAGGGCTAACCCACAATAAACATTTTTTATTATCATTATTTATATTTTTTATAATAAATAAACAATAACAGATTCACACAACCTGACACCGAGATAAGTTGCTTAAAGCAATTGCGATACCATCATCAGATAACAGAAGAATCATAGATATTATTTAACAACAACAGAACAAACACAAATAATCTTCAAGTAATTTTTTGTCATGGGTGCGGATCGAACCCACGACCCTTGGTGTGCGGTATAGGATCTCTACCATCCGCGCCATTGGCCGAGTAGTGCCCGAGTGAAACCGCGGGGCGCTGCGTGTGTTTACGAGTGATGTAATGCTTATCAGATGGCAGTGACCTGCGGTAATAAACACCTATCACTACAGTTCGCAACCTTTAGCATTGAGATGTTATTTATATTTGTCTAAAGTTTATATAAACTAGTCTCCTTCCGCGGCGTTGCTCGCGAGGAATCGATTTTCACACAACGACTCCACAATTCTGAGCCACTTCAATTTTAAAACGTCATAAATATAATTTTTCATTTTCTATGCATAAAACCTTTAACGTAATTAAGCAACTATTTTTTTTTATTTTATGAAACCAGCTTACAAGTATACAGCCCGATTTATGATAAACGTAACCGCAGCCTATAGATACTCGTATCATCACAAAGATATCACAAGCGCGTCGCCAAGCTTGTGAACTAAAGATACAATATCACATTTACCAAGTAATTTTAGTGCCAGGGGGTGAAAGATCCCCCTTCAAACCGGAACACAAAAATGCGAACACTACTATTTCTCGGCAGAGTAAGGGACTAATGCAAACGACCCATGTTTGAGGTATTTTCTCGAATTTGAAGTGAATGTAGATTTTGTACAGGAGGTTTTCAGCAGACGTCATGTTTTTAAAAGTTTCATTTCACAATAAGTATCCTAATCAAGTTGTTGTAGTTGTGAGTAATAACGTTAATTTTATAAGGTCTACAAAAAAATACAGTTTGATATGTTTGCTGTTTTTATTTAAGCCGTGAGGTACCGGCAGAGTAGAATAGTACCTCCCCATGTACCAGGTGTCGCAAGAGGCGACTGATGTACCCATACCGATAGATGACGGTATATACACCCTAGTATATAAATTAGCCCAAATACAACACGACGGGGATGGGCAGCAGCATCCCAGTCGCGGAGCTACGCTATGCGATTGCCATCAGACTTGCTCAGTGCGGCAATTATTGGCAAATTACCGCTTTGTTGGGATGTCTATGTCCAGCAGTGGACGTTTTTAAGGCTGACAATTTGATGATGATAATATTTGTTTGCGGAGGACGGTTGCCGCAATGTGGCCGAGACGTTGAAGTAAAATATAAAAACTTAATGAAACTGCGTTGAAAAGCCGTTAAAAGAGTATTAAGCGCGTGAAAATACTATTTTCGCGTGTTCCGAATTAGGCCACAACTTGGTTTATCACTGGGCGTGTTTGTGTTCAAGCGATCTCCAATTGACAATGAAGCGTTATTCTGATGGCGTGTTTACAAACAGACAGACTACTTTATATGTATAGCGTGTTTCGCGGACCGACGTGGAGCGGCGGTGTCATGGCCGCAGGTCACGGCCGGTGCATAGGCATTTCCTGGAGGTTTGCTCGCTTCGATCGGACTCGGAAATGAATATGATTATTTAATATGCGAAAGCCATTCATTCATGAATAAATATATTTGCTTATATTTAATTAATTCACGGAGTTGCGTAAAATGTAAACTTTTTGCTAAGGCTTATTACTTCTTGGAAGATTATATTAATGAGGAAACGGTTTTATGATTGAATTGTTTTGTTCTAACTT
Organism: Heortia vitessoides; assembly: GCA_020976665.1. Lineage (NCBI taxonomy): Eukaryota > Metazoa > Arthropoda > Insecta > Lepidoptera > Crambidae > Heortia > Heortia vitessoides. Next base: position 12,060,152 of record JACJUM010002768.1, read on the forward strand.
CTACTATTGAGACAAAGGTTGGTTAGCGCCGACGTTGGTGTTATCGGAACCCATATCACCACCAGTGTTTCTTGCACGTTCTTTTCTGGTGACTCACGTAATGAACTTGCAGTATACTAAGTTATAAGACCCGCCTGGTGCCCGCAGACTAGAATTAAAGTAGGACACTCAATGACTATTTATTTAAATGACTCTTATAACACTATAAGCCCCATTTACATACTATTCTACTCTGCCGGTACCGGCAGAGTAGAATAGTATCTCCCTCTGCACCAGGTGTCATAAAAGGCGACTAAGGTATTGGACCGATGGCGGTATATCTATCCGAAGTAGTGTAGCACAAATGCTTAGGATGGAGATGGGCAACAGCATCCCCTTCGCGAAAGCTGCGTTCTACAATTGCTAACACGCTTGCCTAGCACGGTAATTATGGGTAATATCAAATCCCCCCTTTCCTAGGGAGGCCTATGTCCAGCAGTGGACTTCCTATGGCTGTAATGATAAACACCATAAGATTGTCAGGGTCTCATAGGGCCTATTTAAATAAAGACAATTTTTTACCTTGATTTTGACTATGTACCTATGTATATTTAAAGACTATAGAAGCTTTTAATATCGCGCGTTGCCAGCCACCTGACTTGAAACCTTTAAAACCGAAACTCAGCAATACAAACACTGCTGTTTGGCGGTAGAAATAGGTGAAAGTGAAGTCCACGCAAACGACCTTTGTATGAGGTATACCTCGTGTGAGTATTTTATGAGGTACTGCTGATATCTTTAACGAACGGTTACATTCACCCGACTATTTACTGGTCTGCTGACTTAGTTGAGACTATAAATAAGTAAATTAAAAAATATCAGAAAATAAATTTTAAGTGATCAGCTGAATTAACTATACACTTTTATTGATATCTCCAAGAAACGATAAAGTTGCACTATAATAATTTATTATAAACACTTAATTGATCGATGAGATGGTTTTTAATTAAAAAAGTCGCATATTCTAGCAGATAAACGTGAACATCGCAATCAGACATGCATTGTCCCAGCAGATCGTTTCAATGACTTTTTGAAATGAAAGCAACTTACGCTTTCCAATTATTATTGCTGAGGATATTTAAGTACGTCGATTGGTACAATGGTGTTTCATTACGAAGACATCAAACACGCATGAGGGGACCAATGGCGCAGGTGGTAGTAGTTCTATCATCGCAGTTCTATCGCAGAATGCGCATACGCAAAAGGTTGTGGATTCCATCCTCACCCAGGACAAATATTTATATTATTATAGATGTGTTTGTTCTAGGTCTATGTATTGAAATAGAGGACGATGTCGTGGGCACTACTAGTTTTGTAGAAAAATAAATTGCTTTGTGTATTTTTTAAGTACCGGCAGAGTAGAATAGTACCTCCCCCTGTATCAGGTGTCGAAAGAAGGACTAATGTACCATTTAAAGCCAAAGCAATAAAGCCATTTAAGCAATAAAGCTCAAATGCACAGGGCGGAGTAGGCAGTAGCCCATCGAGAAAGCTGCCCTCTTCTATTGCCAAGCGCGGCAGTTTTGACCACAATTATGAAATTAATAGTTTGACAATTATGAAACAAAAGCGGGGGGAGGGGGACTTATGTCCCACCCACAGTTGACCTTCAATGTCTCATATGAAGAAGATTTTGTTTCACATTCTAATATCGTATGGGATAGTTCAAAAACGCGTATATAACTATTGTCAAAAAATTTAAATTTGAATTGCAAAATGTGAATTTTGGACCTTATCTAATAATGCGTCATACGTGGTGGTATTTAACTATCCCTAACGATATATGGGTAAGTATACTTATTTTTATATACATAGATCAAGCGATAGTGGCATCAAGCAGGTCAAACTTGACCTCCGGGAAACCTCATTTTGGCATTTAACCTTATGATCATACCCTTTTCCTTCTCTCAAGGTTTTTTGTGGAGGAAAGTCAAAATTATTTATGAAGGTCATATTGAGGAAGACGGAAGGTGGCAGGCATGAGGCAAATTTTAGATAGGTTTGCGAATTTTCTTTGAATTATTTATTGCTTAGCATTTGGCTATTGTTATTTATACGCGTGTGTATCGTAATTAGTCAAGCCAACTGAGCGGTTTCTCCTTTTCCTCCTACAAAGGTCGTCTACATTAGTATCTCACTCTCACTTATTTCTACCGCTACCAATTTGGCATTGCTGTATTCCGCTTTAAAGGGTGAGAGTGGCAATGAAATCACTGGGTCATTAATAAATAATTATAGCCATTGGAAGACTACTGTTGGACATAGGCCTTCACAAGAAAGGGAGAACTTAGTCCATAATTGCCACGCTGGGCAGGCGTTTGAGCTTCACTGTTTCAGATAAATATAATGCTATCTATCCGTTTTGGTACCTTAGTCGCCTTTTACAATACCTGGTACAGAAGGAGATACTATTATTTTCTACTGGTACCTCTCGGCTACTGGTAAATGCTGGGTAATGTGACATATCCTCAGGTCACAAGGTGCGATGTCTCTATAGGCTGCGGTGTTGCTTACTATAGTGCGGTCTGTACGCTTGTTTGTCGCGTATATGTTATATATATATATATATATATATATATATATATTATACACGTTTTACAATTTCGAACAAAGAAAACAGTTATTGCATATGGCTATAAGAATCTTTAGACTAATAATTATTTTACAAAGGAAGATGTCATAGTCAATTCGTAATTCGTACATTGCTTCATGATATTCTAGTCCAGTCATGCACTAAGCTGATTAAGTGGGGGTTGGGGAGGGACCACCCACAAGTCAGGTGATGGGTGGTAAACCAAGCTATGTAGTTAAGCGAGGATTTCTGTAACTATATTGTATATAGACATGATATGTCTGGCTTGGCATTACATTTATTGTTCCTACGGAATTTCACAAAACTAATAGATGTTATGGCGGCCAATCCGATTTCATCATTACTCATATTTTGAGATTTGTACTTTTGTGAGTAACGAATAAGCTCACAAACGTAACCGGTTTTAGAAATTCTTTCACTCACAGAAAGTTAAATTTTCACAGATTTATATAGACATAGAAATGTAGAGTTCCATACCTGAAATGGCGTCTGCATTTTTGTAAATTTGTAACAAATCAACTCAAAAACTATGGGACAAATAAAAAAAAAACATTAATGTAAATTTACATTATCAGCAAATAATTTATCCCATATTATGCTTTATATTAGGCTATATTTTATCCCATATTCTTATAATTCTGCTAGAAAACTGCTTGGGATTGAATTGAATTGCTTTCTCTACTTTTAAGATATCGATTAACATTTCACACAACATTAACACAAACCGCGAAGTGTTATATGATTTTTTATCAACTTCACTTTTCTTGCAGGTTCTTTCCCAGGGACCCGTGTAATGAATCTGCTAAAAACATAGTTTTCACCTTTTATTGGGAACGGTAGACTAGTTTCAAAGTATGCCCATAAGTGACCTGTTTGTACTATTTTGTCAACGGTGCTATCAGTAAAATTGTAGTATCTATATTTATCATATAAATTGTAACAACTAGCTGACCAGACATGTGTTGACCTTTCTGTCTTAAACAATACCTTAGTTTATCATGAAAGTAGGATCATACTATACTATAAACAAAAACTATTACTAAAACTGAAAAATATTAAAATCCGTTCAGTAGTTTAGGAGTTCCACCCGGATGAACACCGTGACATGTAATTTCTGTACATAGAACAATATTGTTTATATCGAGATTAAGAGTGCAGGTGATGGTAGTTTGAAATTGTGAATAGACAAGAGTTAGCTGCATTTGAAATTAACGTAATTATTTATATGTAGCAATTAGTAAGTTTACATGAAGTAGACGTTATAAAAAAGGTCATCTGCATTGGTACCTCACTCTCACCTATTTCTACCGCTAAATAGCAGTGCTCGCATTGCTGTGTTTTGGTCTAAAGAATAAGAGTGGCAGTGAAATTACTGGGTCTGTGGCATAATATCCTTAATTCACAAATTTAGCAACGCGTTATCTTTGTGATATTACGAGTGTGCGGTACCGGCAGGGTAGAATAGCACCTTCCTCTGTCCCCGGTGTCATAAGAGGCGACTGAGGTTCCGGAACCGACAGATGGCGAAGCTACGCTCTACAGTGGTAGCAACCACGGCTGCCCACCGAGGTAACTATGGGCAAAATTTCCCATTTTATGGGGAGGCCTTTGTCCAGCGGTGGACGTACTACGTCTGCTATGATGATTACGAGCGTTTAAAGTCTGTAGTGACGCTTACTATCACGCGTACTTTATGCTAGTTTGTGGATCTGGTCTCATAAAAAAAAATTGTTTTGCACTGACGGCGGCTAACTTTACGAGTAAAATGCTAATGGTACTTTCATAGATTCTGGTTCTCATAGTTTAAGGTCGCAACTACTTTTCTAAGGATTATATTACTTGAAGTACATTTCATACAAAGGCCATCAGCATTGGCCTCTATTACTGCCACCAAACAGCAATGTTGGCATAGTTGTGTTGCGGTTTGAAGGGTGAGAGAGGCACAAACACACACATGGATATTGTTACATTATTTTTACGTCACAAGGTTGGCTATATGCTAGTTGATATCCTTGTGATATTACAAGAGTCTATAGGCTGTGGTGACGTTTACTATCACGCGGACTGTACGCTTGTTTGTCGACCTGGTCTAATAAAAAAAAGTAGTTTTCTACTGACGACGGGTTCCTTCACGAGTAAACTGCAAAGGAATATCATACTAGAAGTATATATCATGCAAAGAAGGTCTGTATTGGCATCTCATACTAACCTATTTCTACCGCCTAACAGCAGTCAGCAGTGTTGGTACAGTTGTGGTCCGGTTTGAAGGGTGAGAGAGGTAGTAACACCAATGGATATTGTGACATAATTACCTTCATGTTACAAGGTTGGCTATATGCTAGTTGATATCCTTGTGATAATACGAGGGTGTACAATCAGGCAGTATGCATGTTTGTCGATATAGTCAATTATAAACTTATAACTAATTTTAACTTCTAAAAACTTATTAATCGACTGCCTCACGCCCTCCTCCCTAGGCGTAAGTCTGTCTGCCTGAGTTAACATTAGGTTTAGAAAAAGGTATTTATAGATTTGAATCTGTTTCCGGTCAATAATAACACATTTTGATAATTATATTCCTTTATTGAGCCGCGAGGTACCGGCAGAATAGAATAGTACCTCCCTCTGTACCAGGTGTCGTAAGAGGCGACTGAGGGATCAGAGCCGGCAGATGGCGGTATATCCATCCAAAACAGTGCAGCTCAAATGCACAGGGTGGGGATGGGCAGCGTCTCCGTCGCAAAAGCTGCGCTCTGCGATTGCCAATACCCTTATAGTGCGGCAATTATGGGTAAAATTGATCCATTCTCGGGGAGGCCTATGTCCAGTGGATTGTCAATGGTTGGTATGATGATTAGTTATCGGCATGTATTTCATTTAGATTTCATTTTTTGTTTGCGTTTCGGCTACCTTCCGGCATAAATCAAGAGTGAATTTTGCGTATAAAGTTTTATCATCTACACTTTCATTGCACCGTTTGAATATATGAATGCATCAGACTTAAGGGACCAATTTAGACCTCGAAGGATATCACCATCATTTAATATAATATTCACACGACATCTCTCTCATACATTCACCTGGCTCCATGGTAAGTAGCTTAAAGCACTTGTACTACGGACATCAGACAATAGAGAAACCACAAATATAATACTAAAATACATAATTTAACACCCAGGCACTGAACAAACACAAATTTTATCATATAAATATTTATCCAAGATGGGGATTTAACCCGCGACCCTTTGCGCATAAGATAGGATCACTACCATCTACACTATCAAGTCCGTGTTAAGATTCCATCGAAGGACTGAAGCTGGATAAGTGGAAGACATACTGCAAAGTATTGAAAGTAAAAATGTGTATTATCGTGTATGTGTGCGTGTTACGTCATGGTTCACTGACCCCCTTCACGCGGAACCGTGGCCCGCGTTTTTTTATGCTCAATTTTGGCCATTTAGCCGGATTGATCTTACACTTATTAAGGCGAACCTCTATTCTCTATTATATCAAATTCTCAAACTCAAAATAATACATGAATAATTAAAAATAATTAAAACAATAGTATTTTCCAGATAGTAAGTGTGTAAATTTTTAATCGAAATATAAATGACCCTGATGACCCTATGGGTTCTTCTAGTACAACATATAGGAACTAGGCCCACTGTGCCTATACTAAGCTTACTGCAGGTTCATTATATGAGCTACCAGAGAGGAGCCAGCAAAAACAACCGGTGGTGCTTTTATTTTTGAATACAGAAGAGTTAAGACAGATGTTTAAAGTACCTCGCTACTCTATGTTTAGAAAGCCCAGTAGTAGCTTCTTCCATCAGGTCCAGGGACACTAAGGTGTCGAATCCGGGGCCTGCATGTTGTGTACAGTAGAGGTGTTTTTAAATAATTATAAATTCTCAAACATCTAACACATTGATCTGACTCCGTGGTAAGTCGTTTCAAGCACTTGTGTTACGGACGACAACAGAGGAATCACAAATATACTACTTAAATACATATATTTAACACCCAGACACAGAAAACACACAAATAACAAATATTTGTTTTGGGTGAGTATCGAACCCACAACAGCCCAGTAAAAGAACAAAGATGTTTAACAAATAGCGGATTGACACTTCAGGAATTCGACACACATGACAGCAAAACTTCTCAAAGTGCTTTCAAAAACATTTCACACACATTTTATTGTAGAGCAATACACCAGTTCGCCAGCAAACGCGTGCATTCTCTGTCTAAATCCAGCCTTAGAAACGCCTAGCTCATTTCATTAACGAGCGGACTGCCTCGCGTCTCAAACTTCGTCCACGCCCCTCATGATATCAGTCATTGGAAGCCCACTGCTCGACATAGTCCTCCCCAAGAAATGGGGAATTCTGTCCATAATTGCCGCATGGGGCAAGCGCTTTCGCTACGGTGATGGTGTTGCATTTGATGTAACGGATGGATATATCGTCATCTGTCGGTTCTGGTACCTCAGTCGCCTCTTACGACACCTGCTACAGGGGGAAGTACTCTGCCGGTAAATCCACGGCAAATTACTGTGTTTGATAGTGATATCCTTGTGATATTACGAGTGTCTATATGCTGTGACACTAACTCTATCATGCGGACTGTATACTTGTTTGCTGTGCAGCTCAGCTTTAGATTTATTCGAAAAGAAGGTATTATATTATTTAGCTTATAATAGCTAAATGTAAAAGAGCCTCACCTTAATGTAGCCGCACATTGGCCCGATATATTTTTACATAACGCACTTTCACTCGGACAGCGAACTAGTTTAGTTGACTGCAAACAATATGTTATATTGGCTACACCCTGTGAGCAGGATCTGCAGCCAACGCACCTGTATGCATTCTTCCCATTCGCATACATGAGGTAGACCTCATACAAATATCGTTTGCATTAGTACCTCACTCTTACCTATTTCTACCGCCAAATATCAGTGTTCGCTTCGCTTTGTTCCAGTTTGAAGGGTGATAGAGACAGTAAAATTACAGGGTCATCATATCAGTCATAACAAGTCCACTGTTAGACATAAGCCTCCCCAAGATACGGTGTTTTTTGCCGCGTAATTTCCGCGCTGGGCCAGCGCTTTCGCGACGAGCTGCTGTAGTATTTAAGCTGCGCTGTTTCCGACGGATTTACCGCCACCTAACCGTTTCGATACCTGAGTAGCTTCTTATGACACCAGGTACAGAGGAAAGTACTATTCTACTCCGCCTGTCCCCACGGCAAATTACTGGGTAATGTAACATAATATCTTCAAGTCACAAGTTTGGCAACTGGTGATATCATTGTGATATTACGAGTGTCTACAGGCTGTGACACTTACTATCATGCGGACTGTATATTTGTTTGTCGACCTGGTCTTATTAAAAAAGAAAATAAAATGTTAACTAGAGTTCAGATTCGTTTTTAAGTCACATAGCATCAACTTCTTCAAGTATCGTTTGACTAGATTGAAGAGGGCAATGTCATTCAGTTATTGTTCCTATCTTGTGCGTCAAGGGTCGGGGGTTCGACCCAAGACAAACTTTTTATGACGATAATTTGGGTTATTCTGTACGGCCGTTAAATATGTATTCAAGTATTATATTTGTGATTCCTCTATTGACTGATTTCTGTTATATAAGTGATTCAAGCGTAGTATGACTTTCAGACTCGCGGAACGTGTTACGGACGTCAGAAAATAGAGGAATCACAAATTCTTATATAAAAACCATAGACCAATTATAAACCATTGTTTTTTATTTTATAATAACAAGGCTCACAACAATAGGATCCTCTATCTATCTATGGTCGGTCAAAAGTGTATCGTCCAAGAAGCAGGTGTGTTAATTCGTGTTTAAGAAATAGAGATCAGTGAAGGGCCTAATGTTTAATGATAATAATTTTTATTTACTTCATGTACAGACAAGACTAAACTGACTTAAATCTTAATACTACCACAGATTAGAACATACCCTTAAAACAATGATCGTAGATTGTTCACTAAGATTGTCAGATATTCGATAAATCCATTAAATTCCATTCGACGGGCCCGATAGCGCAAATGGTAGTGATATTTTCGTTTTTTCTTTTTGTTGTCTGGCGTCATACACAACACAAGTGCCATAATCAAACTGCAAACCAGTTTACATCGGCTGCTGTTGATATGTAAGGTGTATAAACGAGCCCCCGGGTACCGGCAGAATATTGCAGTACCTCCCCCTGTGTGTCGTATGAGGGGGCTGAGGTACCGTAGCTGATAGCTATCCCGTCGCGAAACTACGTTCTGTGATAATCACCATGCCTGCCCAGCGCGGCAATTCGCAGCAGCGCACTTTCAAACGATTGTGTAGAATTATAAGACTAGACCTAAAACTAGACTAGAAAATAATGGAGCGTGTCTGTGTATAGCACTTAGCCGTGTGTTTTAATTTATGTGCATTGTTTATCGTTACTTTTTAGATATCAAGTAGGTAGTATTTAAAGTCAGGTTTGGACGATAAAATAGTCACAAAGGGTAGCGGAATAATATTTATGCTATAAAAAAATTGAATAAAATATTAATTGAATTTTATTTTTGGTGACAGCCCGCCATTTTTATTCGAGACATAGACAAATGTAAATCTGAGCCGATTTCTCAATTCACGCAACGGACGAACGGATACGCAACGGATATGACTGCTATCTGTTACAGAAACCCTTTCCCTTGTGACATTCACAGGAACTCATGCTAATGTATTATTTATTGTTATAGTACGAAAGTAATAAATACTGACGATTAATTATCGGCGCGGTAATGATATAATTGCTAACAAGAATTTAATGCGCTTTTTATTGAATCATTAAAAATAACAAATCGAGCTTGCCGATCCTTTTTTAAATGGTTATGAAAAATAATTTAGAAAGTACAACTCCTTTATTGAAAAGTAAATATTGTATTCGATGCCGATGATGTATCCAGTAAATTGATGGTATAGTTGGATACATTTTCTAATTTTAACTATTTTTACTTTAAATCCACTCAAGTCACTACAAACCATACCTTTATATATATATGTATAGACGTATATATATCAAGTTTAGGAAAGAGTTAGAATGTTTTAATTTTTTTTGCAATGTCATCACATCGCTTAAATAAAGGAACTCGGAGAAAATACATTTATTGCTAGTTATAAAGAAAGTCAAGTGAAATTTATCTTGGAGCTCGCGAGAAGTTTACAAAGGCTGGTATGGTTGTTTGCGATTAAATTATTAAGTCTGAAATTATTTGATTTCAAAAGTCTATGTCACTTTGAAATTTCATATACGTTCATAAATATTTATATTACTTTCTAGATCGTCATATACTTTAAAACGAACAATTATTTGTTAATCGTAACACAGGATTCATTACGAAATTGTTTTTTAAAATAAACATCTTTGGATAGTTTTTTCCACGTCCAAATAGTTTGTGCCGCTGAATCATTGACATTAAGTAAAAAAAGTACCTTCACTATTTCTAAAAATTTCTTTATCGGGTTAGGGTTATTTTTTCCGTTTGTTTTCATTCATATGTGTGTTTGTGAAATATAAAGTTTAAAATTAAAATCTTAGCGATTTATTGATCAGAGTATCGAATCCAAAATCTCACGGAAAGTCACGTCTACTACCGGCACTAATGCGGCAAAGATGATTATATTTAATCTAAATAATGTTAGAAACATTATTTAGATTAAATAAGTCTGTAGCAATATTTTAAAAGAGCCGCTTCGACTGGCTGAGTATGTAGGTAATTATGTAGCTCCGGCAGTGTTCATAAAACTGTATAATTTAATTACTCTCCTATTTCATGAACAGTTACATTATGAAGCCTTTTTTAAACAAATATAATTATCTTTCACCGCTTTACATAAAAAATAATTGAGATAAGACTATAACGATTTGAAAATAAAAAAGTACAATTTTGCTACAATATATTTGACACAATAAAACTTTTCAGTAAAATGTCATATTGCGTACAGCTCAATCTAGCGTCAAGTAGCAATACTATCTAGTTTTTCTGAAATCATAGTGCCCTCTACCGGGAAATCAAATCACTATTTACGAGTAAATTAATTTGCTGAATTTATATTAGATGTGGTAAACTTTATTTATAAGACGCATTAACAATAAAGTTAATATAATAAAAATTTCATTTTAAGAACGGTTACATCTCTTTCTTTTTTGTTGCTTATTTTATTTACAGCTTCTTCCATAGACACGACTTACAGTACTAGCAATAAAAAATATATATTTGTAGTCTATGGCAGACCCGCCGTAAGTGACAGTTCGCGAGTGAAAAATTGGAAATTATGAAGTAGAAAATTTTCTATTTTACCGTGTTTAAATGACAGCAGGAAAAGAAAATATGGGGTGAGTTGTGTTGCCAATATTTTGTTGTATGGTTGGTTAATGGTTTTCACACGGACAAACATACGTAAGGGGCGGATTTTTCACATTTCACGGGCACCTTATTATTTTTAGGGAGGGGATGCATTTTACCAATGCGAAGGGATATTTCTGGTTTCTCTTCTAGGAATTGCTATAAAAAGTTACCTAGAGTGTATAGACATGAAGTTTTATTGATTTACATGGTTAGTTGTTTATATCCGTCAGTTCCAAGGATCTTGTTAGCAGTACTGCATTTACGCCTAATTGAGTATTTGCACATCGATTACATACGATTGAGCGCTTTTGCCTCGACAGTAAGGTCGTTGGGTCGTAGACCGCTATTTATAAGTTCACGCTTTCACACTCGAATGAACTTTGACATCTTTATACGGCTCTCGAGGGGTTGCGTGTGAGATTATTCTAATTAATGAATCATATGCGCCGGTATTTCGCGCTCTACTGTTTTCCTCACCTGACGATTAATTGAGATGATTAGGCTCGTAAACTACTTGCTAACAGATGTGTACCACACAGCGCTGTATACTCTATATTTAACACTGGCTTATGTTAAAGAATTTGTTTTCTTTAACATTTTTTTTTTCTGTTATTCGACTAAATGCTGATTTTTATTCATGATCTACAAATATTTATATTTTATAATTTATTAAAGTTTAAATCATTATATTAGCCAACTCTAGAATTTGGAAGTTAAACTTAGTTATCTAACTATAACTATACATCTAACTATAACAGACATGCTTTATGGCAGAAAAATAATAGACAGTTGATAAAATTTTGTGTCAATCAAGAGGCAACCTTAAATCTTTTACATACTTCAAAGGCCTGCCCATACTTGTAAGACCACACAAAATTTGCTAAGCGAATATGCAAGCAATAGTAATTATATTAAAACAATAATTATAATAAACATACAGGCAATGTGACTGCATCAGTTATGCTTTCTTGAAAAAGAGGCCTTAGTTTGTAAAATATTACAATTCTATAATTATATTTTTTGCCAGGATAACCATTATTTCATATTACAAGTGATATAGGGGGGCTACACCTAGCCTTCCCGAGAAAACCTAGCCTTAAATTGATTGAGAGAAAAGTCTCTGATGGTAGATGACAGTAGATAGATAGTAGTGTACAAATCTTGTGCATCAAAGGTGTAAATGGTGTGATTTTTATCTAAGGCAAACATTTATGAATATTGATTTTGGTCTGTATGTGGTTATATACATATATGTAATTGTAATTCTTCCATTGTCTGATATCTAAGTCTAAATATCTTTATATAAATTAGACTATTACAGGCAATTTTAAGTTGTTAGCCCAATAATAGTTTTTCTATAAATATAGATCAGCCAAAAAATTATTACACTCAAATGACAGGTGAACCTGATGACCTTTTTATGTTAAAAGAGTCATTTTAACAAATAGGTTATTGGGTGGCCTAATTTAAAATTAGTCTACTGGCATCAGGTTTGAAACTAAGTTTACAGCAAGTTTTTGTGTGAACCATTAAAAAAGAACCTGCAAGAAAAATTGATGGTGATATAGGGTTAGTTAACACTTCGAGATATATTCATATCTGAATCGACTTCTTCATATCAGGTACTTAAAAATAACTAACCTAGAAATTAGGTCAACATAGGAGGTATTGATTTTAATTATTTATTTATTTATAAGTGAGACCATATGAGAATATTCTCTTTAAATGATACCATTGGACAATCTGCTGCAGCTTCAATCATTATATTATATCTTATCACCAACTGTCACCTGTCTAGATACAGTAATCAGTACCTCTTAACTAGATACTCAGCTGCATTCAATAGTTTTTACTATCTGTAAAATATTTATTGTTTATGTGTTCCCCTCAAAGTAATGAAAGTTAGTATGTTTGTGTTGTTGTAAAGGATGTTTCAAATGGATATGTTCAAGGAGAGACTGTGAGTTAACTAGTGATGCTTTTTTAAAGGCTGTGTTATTATTATAACTGACAGCATGAATTGGCTGTTTTATATATTTTACTGTATATAATGGTATACATGAATCGGTTGGATAGATAAATTAATATTTGACAATAATATAATAGGTAACAAACTTATAGTTTGTATCTAATTAATAATTATAAACATGTATTAAAGATATATAAATAATTTTAAAAATAAAAAAAAATATTGAAGACAATTTTTTTCATTATTGGCCTGGCCTGCTCAAATCGAAAAAGGAATCCAATTATCCTCAGATTATTTTGGTAGGTAGTAAAATACTACTTAACATAATAAATAAAGATGAATGAATGAATAACACTAATTGTCTATAAAAGCTAATAGATTTAATTATTGTAGGAATGACATTACAGTCTTATAAAGTTGTCAAACTGAAAGTGTCCTCAACTAAAAAGACATCCTAGAAAAGTTTACATGACATGGGCTGGTTTGACATCTGGCATTCCTTAACCACAACCAAATATAACAAGATTTGTGTCACTGTCAACATTTCATACATTTTAAACCTTGTGTTATTAAGTGCGTCCATAGGTGGTGGTGATGCTTATTATCATGCAGGCTGTATGCTTGTTTGTCGGACTGGTCTAATAAAAAAGGCAGGACAGAAAATCAACTTGAACCATAGTTCTTTGCTGGATGCTGGTTGTATATTTCGGTCCTGCTGAAAATATTAATATTTGTACAGATATGATAGCCTAGCTAGCCTAGCCTAGATAGTTAAAATATTATTAAATAAAGTTAAATTATTAATTACATGGTACACATTTAGTTAATTAAAATCACAAGAGGGGATTTTACTGCTTAGTTTACAAATCTGAATTGAACAATCCTGTAAAGCTACCTTTCATTGACATGATATCCTAAAGTTGGTGTCTAAATGTCAAAATGTCCTAAATATCTTAAAGTTTGGTGTAAGTTTTCTTGCATAATATTATTTTGGCATAAGTGATATTTAGCAGCACATACATTGTGGCATTATTATAATTTATTGATTTTATGCATAATTATATTTTGCATAATGTTTAGACAGGGTCACTATATATTTCCTATATAAAGGGAATGCTGCTACTTATACCTGCCCCGTTCATTTGAGCTATACAGCTTAGTAGCCATTGAAGGTCCACTGCTAGATATAGGCCTCTCCAAGGAAAAAGGTTTTTGCCCATAAATGCGTCCCAAAAAGGCAAGTGTATTTCGCGACTGGGATGCTGCTGCCAATTCCCGCAGTGTGCATTTGAGCTGCACTGTTTCGAATATTTATATCGCTATATGTCGATTCTGGTACCTTACTCTCCGGTATCTCTATATATATTCTATCTACTTTCTCTTAATCTGTATCTCATACTCTTGCTGGAAATAGACAATTATTTACCTACATTACCTATAGGCAATCGAATTAGAATTTTAACAAGAAAAGAAGGATTTTGCTAATAATGTCCCTTCTGGTCTGGCATGGTCGGAATCGCTGAGCATTGTATCGCGACATGGATACTACTGCCCATCCCCGTCCTTCTGCATCTTTGCTATTTCGAATGTATATACCGCCATCTGTCGGTTTCAACACCTTTGCCCGTACCCATGACATTCTTTTTCCTTATGCTATTTATAACTATGACTTTAAGGAAGGAAAATTTGCTAATGACTTGAAGCAACTGATCCATTACACATGTTTCATGTTTGTGTAACCAGAATTTTTATAACTTTATAACTTGGCATCTCATACATTGACTTGACTGATAATATAATGTGTACGTAGCTTAAAGCACTTCTGTTAGGGATCAGACAAATAATGTTAATATCTTCAAGTCACAAAGTTGACAACGCGCTAGTGATATCCTTTTCATATGCGAGCGTTCATAAGCTTTTGTGACGCTTACTATCACGCGGGCTGTACGCTTGTTTGTCGAAATAGCAAAAAAGAAAATGTTGGGGTGGGGTTCAAAACCAAGAAGTTTATCGCAAGAGATACGAATGCTACCGATTGCGCCACCGGGCCCGTAATTGGCCCGTAAAAATTATTTCGACTATTTAATTAGATAAATCGCAATTGCATCTAACATATGAAGGTAAAACTGTTAAAAACTCAAAACAGTATTGTTTCGTAGACCTTCTTGAAATTGGCGTAGATAATCGCATTCATTATCATTACAGCGCGGTAATCAGGGGCGAAATTCCCCCTTTCTTGGGGAGGTCTATGTCCACCAGTAGACTTCCAATGGCTGATATGATGATGATTATTTGTTTGGTGCGATTTAAATTAAAAATCTGCTCTACCAATTTAAATAATTCTTTTACCATTAGAAAGTTACATTTTCACCGAGTCATATGGGCAATTTTATAGTTCATATAATCAAACTATATACACATTAAATCGAATGTAGCGATCTATATTATTGTCCGTTTGTAACGAATAAACTCAAAACTACTCTATTGATTTAAAAAAATATTTTACACAATAGAAAGTTACATTATCGTCCAATTATATGCTATATTTTATTCCAATGGTATTTCTATTTTATATAACCACGGGACTCTGCTAGTTTTTACATTTAATTGTGATTGAATTGTGACATAGCGTGCTATTTCGCTGTGATTTTCATAATGTCTATAAGTGTTGCCTCGTGTAAAGTAAGTTGTACATGGAGAATAGAGTCACCCACCCGGTTATTGGTTCTAAGAAGCAAATTTTCCAGAGTTCCCGGTATTCGTCGCTATTCGAATGGTCGCTAAGCAATTATGAAATTAAGTTATACAAAGTTACAGTAAAAATCTATATATGTGTGTATTGCTGAAGTTTGCTCTGATTCTATTTATGTATTTTTAGATAATACCTAATAAACTAGAAACATTCTTTAGTTTACAGCAGTTTTCAAGTTTCAGAGAAAATACATTTTCATTAGAGTAAAATCACTTTTCAACGACCTTTAAACACATTATATCTGGTACTGTCGTAGTAAAAAAAATAAATAAAAAATACATCATTAACTCACCACAAAACAACAGAAACGAGAATTTAATTTTATAAGACCTGTAAATAAACAAGTGAGGAATGTTATTTGTTGGATTTTGAAAGTCATTTGTTAATGTAAGTTCGCTGACCTGTTGGTTCGTGGACCTGTAGGTCTAATGACCTGCCTGAAGGCTTGCGGTGTTCAAGTGACATGCCTATTTCACGTGTATACATATATGTATATAATTCTTGTCACAGTGTTTGTTCGGGATAAACCTAAGGTAGGGCAGTAGTTTTGTTTAGTTAAATCATGGACTTACTAAAACGTCAATTTTAGCCCTCACTAGAGTATTTGGCCACAAATATAATACTAAATACGTGTTTAACAGCCAGACACAAGGGTGGTTCAGGGGATCGAACCCAGGACCCTTGGTGCACAACCTAGGGACACTATCGAATGCGCCATAGCGTCTGTCTAAAGCTAGATTGAAAGCCTTTTGCGCTTCACGATTAAGGTTGGGTGCTCTATGGCTGATAAGATCAGAACGCGACTAAGTATAGTGGTGACAGAAATAGATCCTTACAAATATTATAAACGTGAAGTTTGTGAGTATTTAACGTGTGTTTGTTACTCTTCCACGCTAAAACGGCTGTAAAGATCTGGATGAAATTTGCCACAGGGACTATTGATAGTCTGGAGTAACACGGATTCACTTCATCCCTAAGATATGTTCCCGTGGTATAAATCTGGTTTTGTTTTTCTCTATGGAAACGGCACGAATTTTTTCATAGATTAGCAGTTAGGGAGAGACATACACTTCTACCGGTAATTTATATATTTATTATAGGTACACTTAGAGATTACTCTCATATATACTTATATTCATAATTAAATATAATATTAACTAGACGGTAACGTGGGAGATGTGTACACGACATGTTCTATTTAATTTATTTAATTTTATTTTTACAATAAGGTATACAACCAGAAACATTTATTTTGCTCTTTACCTGATTTTGATATTCTATGTGGCAGCCGAGGATGATTCGGCCTCCAAAATTCAAAATTCGTCGCGGACAAATATCTAGTTAGAATTAATGTTTGTGTGTGTGTGTGTGTGTGTGCAGTGAACAGCCGATCTTCACGTGCAAGGCGCACGTCTTCCACATAGACCCGAAGACGAAGCGCTCGTGGATGTCGGCGAGTTCGGCCGCCGTCTCTGTCTCATTCTTTTACGACTCTTCGCGGAACCTGTACCGTATCATCAGCGTTGAGGGGACCAAGGTATGCCTTTCTGTTTACTGCATTTGCTTGTATAGTCTTACGCCGTACATTTTTGTTAACGCGTTCTGACTAAACGAGGCCGCGCGTCGCCGATTTTAATTTTATGTGACACTAAATAAGATGAAGTTACTAGAGCCGTGAGGTACCGGCAGAGTAGAATAGTACCTTTCTTTGTACCAGGTGTCGTAAGAAGCGATTAAGGTAGCAGAACCGACAGGTGGTGGCATATTCATCCGAAATACGAGTAGTGTAGCTCAAATGCATAGGGTGGTAATGGGCAGCAGCATCTCCGTCTCAGCTGCGCTCTGCGATTGCCAACACGCTTGCCTAGCGCGTTAATTATAGGCAGACCTCCCCTTTCTTGGAGATGCCTATGTCCAGCAGTGGACTTTCAATGACTGAATAAGATGGCTATCAGCTACTGTCCAGTAAATATAGTTGCAGCCTTAGAACTCCACATCCGGAGTTGCCCATTATTGCCCCGCAAGCCAGGCTTGGTGGTAGTCGCAAAATGTGGCTTTGCAATCTAAATGCTGCTGCTCATCCCAGCTGTGTATATTTAAGTTATGCTGTTTTGGGTGGATATACTGTCATCTCTCAGTTCCGGTGCCACAATCGCCTCTGAAGACACCTAGTTCTGAGGGAGGTACTATTCTATTCCGCCTTTCTATTCTATTAAATAACTACAATTAATGTCGTCAGTGACGGTCTTTCTGCGCGTATGTCATTTTTGATGCTTTGATGATTAATGTTTTCATTCCAATTAAATAGTATTTGTAAAATGAAATGCATTTTGTAGAAAATCCTACAACGTCAGAAATTCCATTTGGAACTATCTGACCCAACAGACGTTATCCTGTCTTACTTTTATACCTATTGATTGTCCTAAAAATATTGCGGCTATAAATTGAGATATAAATTATTTTATTTGTTGGAGACCACGTACTGGCAGTGTAAGACGTCCACTTACAAGGTGGACAGACAATCTGATTCAAACTGCAGGATCGTGATGGATGCAGGCCTCATACTATTGAAAATCATTTGGAGAGGCCAATGTCCAGCAGTGGACGTCTTGAGGCTGATATAATGATAAAAAGTTCGATCTATACGCAGTAAGCAATAAATTATTAAAATCGGTTCAGTGCTTTAGAAGTTCATCCCTGACAGACAACGTGACAGGAAATTTTTATATATGATGTGTGTTTCAAAGTTAACCTGTTTAATGATTATTACCTGGATTGTATGCAGTGGTTTAACTTCATAGTATATACATACATCACGCCAGTGTCCCATCAGGGTAGGCAGAGACTATGGATCTCTACTTGCTACGATCTTGGCATAACTCTCTTGCTTCCCTTACTCGAATTAGTCCTTTCATACACGATCGTTTATTCTTGGTACTTCTAACCTGGCCTGTCCTTAATACCTCTTCTACCTGGTTAAGATATGTTCGCCTAGGTCGTCCTATAGCAACTCTTCCAAATTCACTTCTGCTCTATATTTAACTTCATAGTAGCCTACTCAATTTGAACTCGCCCTTTTATTGGAACTTCACTGACGATGTATGGTAGGACCTTAGCGTATAATAATGAGGTGTAACCCCCCATAGGCGGTGATCAACAGTACTATAACATCCAACATGACATTCACGAAGACCTCGCAAAAGTTTGGCCAGTGGAGTGACGTACGAGCGAATACTGTCTACGGCCTTGGCTTTGCATCCGAGGCGGAGCTGGGAAAGGTGAGTCACTGAATACTCTTCTCTGTTCTTCCTACCATCATATCATATGAGGTAGACCTCACATTAAGGTCGTCTACATTGGTACCTCACCTATTTCTATTAGCAAACAGCACTCGCTTTGCTGTGTCCGGTTTGAAGGGTGAGAGAGACAGTTAAATATTTATTTGATATTATATATTTACTTTATTTTCTTTTTATAAATAAATTAGTAGTACACATCTAACTGCCCTATCATATCATCTTCTTATATATTCGTCCAAAGTTTGCCTTGGAAAAGATCGCCCTGAGCGATAATGTCGCCTATTGTATTAAAACTTGTCACCTTTTATTCTTTCTAATTGTGTAATTTTTTTGTGTAAAATAGAGAGTACTATTATTATTATTGATGATGTGATATCCTTAAGTTACAAGGTTCACAATAGGCTTCGGTGATGCTCATTATCACGTGGACTGTATGTTTGTATGTCGATTTAATAAAAAAAAAAATACGCCACCCAGAAGAACCGGTGGTATACCTTGCCAACTTACTAATCCGCTGGTCTATTTTCGATTAGAGATCGCCCAAAGACACTCCAAGCATTCCCTCTCTTAACGAATGTTGTGTTTGTTGCTCGCCTCGTTTGTACCTTTAGGCTGGATGTACTAGTCTTAATGCACAGTCCCGATGGCGTAGATAGATTGTAGTGATCCTATCTTGTGCACCAACAGTCGGTTGTTTGATTACCCACCAAGGGCAAAATATTTATGTTATGATATTTGTGTTTGTTTTGTGTCTGGGTGTTAAATATATGTATTGAAGTAGTGTATTAGTGATTCCTTTATTGTCTGGCGTCCGTAACATAAGTCTTAAGCGACTTACCATGGAGTCAGGTCAATGTATGTGATGTAATGGGAATTTTGTATGGTTTTGTGTAGTTACTATAAAAGCGAGCAATACCCTAATGTGATGTTAAATACTGGAAAAAGCTTCAAAATTTTCTTTCTTGGTACAACTAAGCTTAGTTGCGTAAGCGCACCGTAGCGTATTGACCGTGTCGTAAGAAGGCATGTCACTAACTTTGTGTCTTGACGATACTCCGTTACATTACCCAGTAACACCACTGTTACTATCTCCCTTCGAACCAGAACCCATTAATGCGAGCACTGATATTTGGCGGTAGTAGTAAGTGAGATTGAGATACCAAACGACATCCGTATAAAGTCTAACTTTTTGGGTTTCAGGATAGTGATATGGTATTTCCACTCCAGGTATCGAAATCTGTAATCTAGTACGAGTAAAAATTATTTGGGTCATGATTATGTGACAGATTATGTCCTCAACCTGTCCATCTCAGGAGTAAGGTACAACGTCGGAAATGCCATTAACAAAATTCCAACGTTCCAGTTCATAGAGAAGTTCCAAGAGGTGAAGGAGGCGATCCAGGCGCAGCAGTGCACGGCGGGCAAGAGCGTCACCAACGGGAACAGCGGCGCCGCCACGCCCGTCGCCAGCGCCACGGCCAGCCCGCTGCTCGCCGCGCGCGCCCAGCCCGACGAGCCGCCCGGGCCCGTGTCTGTGTGTCCTGCGCAGGTGCGTCCTACCCACAATTCAATTGATAACGGCGATCTTTGTCGGAGCAATGTTGCTAGCCCTACCGTAGCAGTACAACAGCGTGTAAGTTGCTGTAGCGCTTGTAGCATCCGTAGTATATACACTACGGATGCTACGAGTCTTTTTTGATTGATACATAAAAAAGTATTATTCATTTCCATCAATGTTACACAATTCTTTGTTATAATAAAGCTAGCTTTTTGTTCTCAGCCAAAAACGGACAATGACGAGATGATGGTGCATCAGCGAGCTCACTCCGTGTCCTCGACCTTGCAGGTTATATTTCTTTCTATTGCGAGATTATCGCGTACCCTTACTGACTCTCGGATTTGTGCTTACAATTGAATTGTCTAGGTCTACAAGGCATTGATGCGCATTATTTTGGATTAATTTAATGAATAAGACAACTATAAACAAAAATATTTTGGGGCTCAGTACTTATCCGAGACGAACCGATTTTATTAGCTGTTCGGTATCACGTAATAAATGGTTTTGGCTAATCTGTTTTAATAATGAACTATCTTTTCTATTTTAGATATTTAATTAGCAATTGCTAATCTTTAAAACATCTGATATATAATATAAAATACAAATATATATTTATTATTTTTTTATTTAACTTTATTGCACAAAATGTTACAAAATGTACAAATGGCGGCCTTAATGCCAGATGGCATTATCTCTCAGTCAACCATTACACAAAACAGAATATATATATATAAAATAACTTACATCAGAAATAAGGTTATAGAGTTAGAGAAGTTAGTAAGGGTACATGAGACTAGATAGTAAGAGTAAAATAGCCTAGTTTCATTGTAAGATATAGCCCAATGTTTGAGAGCAGGCTATTAATAATGTAATTATTTTTAGGGTGGGTACGCGACAGTAGGTCGCGCGCCCCGAGGCCCGCTCGCGTCCGTAGCGGCGCCCACTGAGCCCGCGCCCGCTGATTGCTCTGATCAGCAATTGCGCTACGAGAATGATCGTTTGAAGTTAGCTCTGGCACAAAGGTAATTTACTGTAGTTATAGTTGATTACAGCTACTAATCCGTAGCACTAATAGCAGCCGCTACAATCCCGCTCTCGAATACAGACGTAATACTACGAAAACGACCGTCGTGGTGTTCTCTTGAAGCAAATGTGAGTAAAGATGGTATACTGTATTTTGACTACGAATCTGTAGCACTCGATGCAGCCTTACCATACATTTTACTTATCTACGACAATCACCAGCGCTACGAGAGCAGTTGTCTTATGCTTGACTTGGCGCAAGAGAGAAGATACTTTTGCTTGTAGAATAAATTGAGCGCAGGTACTATGTAACTTATAAATGAAATCATTAAAAAAACCTATTTATTTTTACATTTTAGAAGATATTTGAATTTCATTTATTTGTCTTGGATTTCTTTCTATTAATCTATATGTATTTATAGTGATAAAATAAAACAATGCCAAATATTTAACTTACACAATTTGTAAAGGATATAGTCATTGCTTTATATGAAAAAAAATATGAGGAGAGAAGTCTGATTTAAAATACGAATATACCACGACAAAGATTTATTAAATGGTAAAAGTTTTGTACAAACACTTAAAACTACATAAAAATAGAAAACAGTAACAGAACAGTCTTAAAAATTTAACAAGTAATACTACGATATAATTAATTTAAAATTTTCTAAAAATGAATAATGAAAAATATATTGTGCTCGGAATACATTGGCTTATTATCTATAAATAATTTTGTTTTTCCGTAAATGCACACATTTAAATGAAAATCAAATCATGATAATTTAATATGCCTCACAAGTAAATTAACATACAATTTACTCTATTGAAATGATAAAAATATAATTAAAGAACTTTAGTTAATTAAGTGGTGTGTGATTGAGTGTGCACTAAAAGTTGTACAAATTAAGTCAATCTTACACTTTTTTCTATAAAATTCCTCAATTAAACTTGTTTAGTGCTAAAGAAACGTGTACAGAAGCATTCTGGAAAGTACTTAGTATCGAGTTGACGTACTCTCATAGACGGTGGCGCCGCTCCCATAAACGTAACTGTAAAATTAACTAAATTTTGACATTTATGGGAGTGACAGATTGGCATAGGCATGTGAATTTGAATTCGAGATTAGTGTTTATATTTAGTTTTCACTCTAAACAAAAATAGTGAACGAAGTTACATGTCTGATGTTTTTTTTGAGTATTGTCGAGTTTCATTCTCAGTGGAAATATTTATGGGTATTAATTGCCCTTGTTTGAATAAATTAATCCCTAATTTCACAGGTATATCTCAGACAATATACATTGTTAGACGGCCCGAGCCTCTATTATGTAAATATCGCGAGATACATATATTTAACTGACAGATGGCGGTATAATCTGACTGACTTTAAACATACCGTATGTTTAATATTTAGTAAAATACATATTAAATTCAAACGGCATATCATACATTGACTTGACTCCGAGGTAAGTAGCTTGAAGTACCTGAGTAAGGTGTTATAAAAGGCTAAATTTATCCAAAACAGCGTCGCCCAAATGTAACATAGGTGGGTATCAGCTATAGGTCCTGTGACTGCTACCGCGCCTGCCCAGTGTGACAATTACGGCCAAATTTCCTTCTAGGGCAGGCCTATGTCCAGCAGTAGATGCTTTTCGGCTGCTATATATCATTTGGTTTATTCCCTTTTAAAAAACCTATTCTTCAGTTCTCTGGAAAAACCTATCTACGTTTTTTCCATAACTATATGCGTACGCGGGAGGAAATTCATCTGAACCCTTCGGTTTGCGTGGTAAAAGCCTTCGGTAAAAGGTGTACTGTGTGTGATCTTTGGAGATGGTCTATGTGTGTAACTTTTTTTTTTAATTCGGAGAAAAATTTGATTGGTCAGTGATTACTGTGTTACCGCTTAATCTGTTTGTCACTCAGCCGTCTACTTATGTCTATTGTTTGTTTTTTATGTATATATATATATTTTATTGTTCATAACCGGCTATCGGCACGAAGCCTTCTTCATAGTTGTTGAAGTCGTGGTGGTATTGTGGCTCTACCTGAAAATGATGAAAAGTGTCAGGTTATAAATCAAATAAATTTACATATTACATGAGGTAGATATCACTCTCACCGATTTCTACCGCCAAATAACAATGCAATGCGAACAGCATTGCTGTGTTCTGGCTTGAATGTTGAGAAAGGCATACTGCCACTGGGTGCCAACAAAGTTGGCAACGCGTTAGTGATATCCTTGTGATATTACGAGTGTCTATAGGCTGCGGTGACGCTTACTATCACGTGGATTGTATGCTTGTTTGTTGACCTAGTCTAATTAAAAAAGAATGGTACTATGTATGTGTTTCATCATCATCATTCCAGCCATTGTAAGTTCACTGCTGGACATAGGCCTCCCCAAGAAAAGGGGGAATTTTGCTAATAATTGCCGCGCTGGGCAAGCGTGTCGTGAGTCGCAGAGCGTAGCTCTCGCGACGGGTATACTGCTGCCCATCCCTGCCCTGAACATTTGAGCTGCACTATTTCGGATGGATATGCTGCCATCTGTCGGTTCGGTTTTGGTATGTCAGGCGCCTCTTCGAACACCTGTTATGTGTTTAGTCCGTACTAATTCTGTCTTAATAATCGGTATGTCGTTATATCCGATTTAGACTGTATATCAAATGAGTGATAACGTTTTACAGCATTTAATATGTAGACAACCTAACCTAACCTTTTAAATACGAAATGTTCAGTGTCAACAAAACTTAAATTATGTCCCGTTAGAAATGTTCTCGTAGCTCGACGTCAAAACATTCAAGTTCAAATAGGTCATCCGTGTGTTTGACCTGACTTTGCAGTTTGCCGACCCCAGACGGTCCATCAAGTTCACTGTAAGGTCAGAGTACAAACGTAGTGAAGGTAATTGTCTGTCACCTGGTAATGGCTTCTCGCCCTGTTATTTCTATCTCTTATTATATTAATACATTTTGTCGGGCTTGTTGGCACGGATGGTAGTCATCCTATCTTGGGCGCTAAGCGTTGTGGGTTCGATCTCCACCCAGGACAAATAATTATGCCTGTGTTACTTCTGTATTTACGTATTATTTGTATTTCTTCTGTTGTCTAATGTCCGTAACACGAGTGCTCTAAGAGACTTATCTCAGAGTCAGGCCAATGTAAGAGATGTGTAAATTATTGAAATTTGTTTTATGATCTATATTAATACTTTATTTTATTAATATTAAGAAATATTTGGCAACTATCCTTATCATTTTTAGAACCAAAAGAGGACCTCTAGACGTTTGGTCAGCCGGTGGTCGAAATTCGACCAATTTCAAGTCCTCACTAATATTATCTAACTAATTGAGTATGGATGTATGCATGTCTGGATGTATGCAAACATACATCTATAAAGTAACTTACTCTAAGTTTTATATATACATATAAGGCTTTTTCTCACCTGCGTATGCCTGACTGATTGATACTCCTCTTCCTTGGGCGTGCCGATTTTGTGGACGATTGCGTTGAATCCGTTCTTGTCGTCGGCTTCGTATTCCACTACGCGCTTCGTGCCGTCCGTCTCGACGATTGTGTATGTGCCTGTGTTGATGAATGACATTAATTTCGAATTTTAGACACAAACACACACACACACCGGCAATCAAGCATACACTCGTACTTGGTTCGAATTCACCGTCTCTTTAAGATATACTCGTAATATCTAGAAAGTCCTGACCTAAATCTAGCAAAAACAAGTTACTATCCCTAATGACGGCCACTGCAGCCGAAATCGAGTCTCAGAGGCGCACTCGAATGACAGTCACACTCCCACGGGAACCGTTTAACAATGCGCTCGTTAAAGAGCGGCCTCGCCCACCCCTCCTCTGAGCAGTCTAACACCAGGTTAGAAGAAAGTTAGTCTTTTTGGTTGAGATCATTAGATACCTTTAACTTTATCGCCGTCTCTGGTCTCCCAGTGTTCCTTGTTGTCTCCCGTGTGAGGGTCCTTCACAGAGTAGTCAAATGTGTACTTTGGGTGCGCCTGAAAATTTTATATTTCGGTTATTAGGTAGTTATGGACACGATGGCAGTGCAGAGCACAGTACTTCGTGAATATATTTGCAGAAACACGAACTGATGCAATTATTCATTAGGATAATTTATACTAATATTATAAAGAGAAAATATTTTTATTTTTGTTTGTAACAAATAGGCTCGAAAACTAATGAACCGATTTTAGAAATTCATTCATTAACTTAATTTAATTAATTTATTTATTTCTTAATTTAATTAATTTATTAGATATTTTATATATCGCTATCATCAGCCATTGGAAGTCCACTGTTGGACATAGGTTTTTCAGAGAAAAGAGGAAATTTGCCCATAATTGCCGCGCTGGGCAAGCGTGTTGGCAATCGCAGAGTGCAGCTTTCGCGACTGGAATGCTACTGCCCATCCCCGCCCCGTGCATTTAAGCAACACTATTGCGGGTGGATTTACTGTTATCTGTCAGTTCTGGTACCCTAGTCGCTCCTTACGATACCTAGTACAAGGGGCTACTATTCTACTCTGCAGGTACCTCCCGGCGTATTTAATTCAAATTTGGAATGATTGTGAGAAATTCATTTTGAGTCGATAGTTTTTGCTTACAAGTGCGGTATGGAGTGATGGGTCTACAGCGGATATTTAATTTGTCAGGCCAATTGATTCCGCTTGTGTGGCTCAAGGGAAATGGGGGAAGTATGGTTTTCGGGTCATAATTTCCTCCTCGCGTTACCTTGCTGCTTAAACCTAACGGCATAGCAGGCTATTATATTAATTAATACGTATAATTTATACGTAATAATTTATTTATTTGTTTGTACGTTACATCCACCCGAAAAGGCGTAGCTCAAATGCAACAAGACAAAAGGGGCCGCAGCATTTTCGTCGCGATGGTACGCTTTGCGATTGCGAGTACGCTTGCCCAGCGCGGCAATTTGCACAAAATGTCTACTTTCTTTGGTAGACCTATTCCCAGTAGTGGACTCCCAATGGTGTAATTATGATACCTAATCAACTTTGCCCTAAGGCTAGGAAAATCTTCCAGAATGGTATTCTATAATGTTTTAAACGCAATTCCTTCGGAAAACTCGATCGTTATTTCAACACACACGATACGAAAATATACCTCTTTTAAATTATATTGTAGTTGAGCATACGTTGGGAATTTGATAGGTTCTCAGCTCGGAAGATTTCACCCTTAACCTCGGCCACCCGACCTGATATTTACCCTCAAATGGAGCGTGAAGTTAGCGAACCCTCATCTGGTCGAACGTTGCTGCTGTATCGATCATTACGGTAATGACGTATATACAGTCTGTCAGGTTTCACTAGGCCGCTCTGTTTATGACCTATAAACTATTTATAATCCGCCTTCATATTTAGCTAAGTATATTAATATATAATGTACACCATATCCCATAAAAACCACTTGTGTTATGGACATCCGACAACAGTGGAATCATACATTTATCCAGACTCATACATATATAAGAAATTTAATTGAAGTTCAGAAAAACAAACACAATTAACATCCAGTCACAAAACAAATAGAAATATTTATCATTAATCCTATGTGGTGACATTAACCGATAAAAAAACTAACATGTCCTAATTGTTTATAAGTTTTTGCTGTAATTTTGTGTATATATTTGAATAATTAATTGTAGATTACCTCTCTAAATTGTTACGAGGTAGATCTCATGTAAACATTGTCTGCTTTGGTATATCACTCGCGCCTATTTCTACCGCCAAATTTTTGTGTGTTCGTATTGCGGTGGTATCCGGTTTGGTGGGTTGAAGAGGCATTGTAATTATTAATGTGAGAAGCGAAAACCGATAGACGCGTCGCTATGGTCGCACTCCGATTTATGATAGTTATTCAACAAAATGGTCCTTTGAGCTGGATCCTTGTCCCACTCACATGGTAATCCAAGTCGTAGTCGTCATGATGCCCTTCCAAGCTCTGCAGGTTGTGGGATGACACGGGATTATGCTGGTAGCCTTCGAAGCTGTGACCCTCGTACCCGCTGAAGTCTGCGTATTCTCCTAGGGTTGATGAGATGAGGAGCATGATGGGCAGGATTCTCTGAAATGTGAAGAAAAAAGTTAAAAGCCCTGTCATATAAGGATGTCCACTGTTGGACATAGGCATCTTAAAGAGATTTTCAATAAGATCAATCATTAGAGGCTTGGCCAGTAATTGTCTGATTGATATACGAGTATATAAAGCTAAAATCTATACATACAAAACAAATTGAAGTGTCTGTTGTGTTACTAGTCACAAGATAGGCAATGTTGTAGTGATATTCTTGTGATACTACGATTGTCTATAGGCCGACGGTTACTATTACGCAGATCGTAATCACTTTGATTTTCCTTGTACTGTAACTATATCCTTTATATGTATTTGAATGTATGTGTATATTTATATTTATGTATGTTTGTTTGTTGTACAAAATTAACCTCAAACTTCCACCAGCTTTAACATTATATCCAAAGGCCGTCTCTTGTACCTACTATATTCCATGTTTTTGTGATGTTCTTGTGTTGTTTTCATTGGCGTACAATGAAGAGTATATTATTATTATTATCGTATGCTTGCTTGTCGACACAGGCAAATAAAAAAAAAAGATTATCCTAAAGTTAACCTCAATCTGATCAGCTCAGTTGAGATAACGAGCGGTAATTTAATTGGCATAATGGCATGGTTTCATGCATTAGCGGTCTACGCTTGATGATTAGATCACGCGCGCCTGTGGATTGGTCATTATAGACTTGCTACGGTTACGGGCGGTGGGCGATGTTTTAATCCAGCCTTGTGTCCATTGCGCGTGTGGCATGTTTGTTGGATGATAGGGTTTAAGGTGGACGAGCTATGAATATGCAATTAGCAGAAGTGTCGTGTACTTAATTACTTATATCATAACCGCGAAAGTGAGCTGCTGAACAGATAATAATAATAAATTCCCACAACATCTCATACATTGATTGACCTGACTCCGTGGTAAGTCGCATAAAGCACGTGTAGTATGGACGCCAGACAACTGAGGAATCATAAATGTTCTACGTAAATACATATATTTAACAACTAGACACAGAACAAACACAAATATAATCATATAAATATATGCTCAGGGTGTGAATCGAACCCACGACCTGGCGCACAAGATAAGATCACTACCATCAGCGCCATCAGGCCCGTCAAAATAAAAAAAATATCTGAATAAAATTTGCTCTAGATTGATCTGTAATAACCCATAGACTATTTAACCGGAAGACACGTTACCGTGGGATAGGTCTGGTTTAATTGTCTCTATGGAATTCGTATGATTTGTATTGACATACATAGTTAGCTATCAGGGAGCGATATAGAAGTGTTTTCGGATTAACAAGAACTCCTCAGCGATAAAGACCTAGTAGACAAAGTTTTGGGCGTAAAACTAGCCTTAGAAATGTTTGTGAGACTGCTGTTATTTTAAGATTCGAGTCCATTTTCAAAAGAAAATCCTTACTAGATATGTAACAAATGGACGAGGCATTTGGTGGTGTCTCTATCTTGTGCACCAATGCTCGTGGGTTGAACCCCACCGAGTTTGTTTGTCATTTGTGTTTGTTCTATGCGTGAATGTTATATTATTATAATTCCTTTGCTGTACTATATGCGTAATATAAGTATCTTAAGATAGCTAGCTATCTCACAGATAGGTCAATGTGTAAAATGTGTGAACCTCATTATTTTCCTAATTAATCAATATAAATTAACAAAAATCGTAGGACCACCGATTTGCTGTTTTATATTTACCATATCCACTATTTGACATGAAATCCAAGAAAGAAAATTTTGCCTATAATTGCCAAGCTGTTGTGCCAGTGCAGCGTGGCTAGGTATCGGGTAGATATACCGCTTTCTATCGGTTCTGGTACAGTCGTTGCTTACCACATCTGGTATGGAGGAGCTACTATTCTACTACCGGCACCCCACGGCAATATTATGATCTAGATCAATTGGAATGGTTCGCGTGAAGAATATGTGGGTCATTCGTGCAGATTAACCATTTATGTAATGGATTCGACGCGATGGTGCAAACCGCGTTACACAGCATGCATGCTGGTGTCGACATACACGGAAACGCAACAACCATTGGGAAAATTCATTTTCTGTTATAACGACATGCTTTAATACTCAAACACCTAAACCGGCATAATAGAATAGCACCTTCCCTTGTACCAGGTGTCGTAAGAGGCGAATGTAGTACCGGTATCGTCAAATGACGGTGTATCCACTCGAAATAGTGTAGCTCAAATGCAACTGGGCGGGAATAGACAGTAATTCTCGTCGCGAGGCTATGTTCCGCAGTCGTCACCGAGCTTGCCCAGCGCGGCAATTACCCATGGGCCCAGATCCAGTAGTGGAAGTTTACGGCTGCTGTGATGATAATTATATAAATAAGTAAGATCTTAATAAACTGTTGAACGTCCACTACTGGACATACACCAGTGGATTTGGGATCATTAATAATTCAGTCATTTAAACAAATAGGTCTTAGAGTCTCCTACTGTAATACTACTCTGCCGGCACCAGACGGTTCTTAAAACTAGTCTCAAAGCAGGCTCATCACGCTAACTACTAGAAAAAAAACCTGCTCGAGAAACTGATGGTGATAAAGGCAACATACATAATGTAACAATTACTATCAAATTATGAAGAGTTGTACAACATAATTGCATCACTGCCAACACTTTTGCTCAAAGTGAAAACGTAACTTTTCCAAATGACAAACAGATTTGTTGCCGCGTCACAGCCGATGTTGATCGCGAATCGATTGCGCACCGTAATTTGCCTAGAGCTGTGTTAGTTGGTTTAGTTGCGTCACTGCGGAATGACGAGGTGATGTGAAACGTTACACGTTTGGATTGGTGAAATTTTGGACTTGTTTGCACGAATTTCACTTTAAAGAAGATGTTTTAACAAGCGCAATGGCGCAGATGGTAGTGATCTTGTCTTGTACGCCAAAGGTCGTAGGTGCGACCCCTACCCAGAGCAAATATTTATATTGATGATATTTATATTTTTTCTATGCCTGAATGTTCAATATATGTATTATATATGTGATTCCTATGTTTGTACCACAAGTGCTTCAAGCCGATTTATAATGGAATCAGGTCAATGTATAAGATGTTGTAGGAATTTATCTCTTCTTTCTTCTGTCTGATATTAGATAAACTAAATATCTAATTATAATTTAATCCTGTACAAGTAAACAGCAAGTTAGCCCAAGTAATTGGTATTTGCTTATTTGTCGTTCATGAAGTGCTTAGATGTTACACAATAAATATTAGATTTTTCCTTCATGAATCGATCATTTCGCAATGATGTTAAATAATAAAGGTAAAGGTACTGTTAAATAATCGTGTGTGACCATGATTTAGAAATATCTCATAAGTAACTTTTACTGCCTATAGCATTAACATTCAGGCTCAATCAAGCAAGGCGTAAGAAACACTAAACAAATAGACAGAGAAGTATACTTTCGCCTGGAGGACATTAGTCAACATAGCAGCTATAGAACATCTACTGCTGCGTAGGTCTTCGCAAGGAATTGATAATTTGCCCATCATTGTCACGCTAAGTAAGAGTTGGCAATCGCAGACTTCGTCGGGAATGTTGCTGCCCGTTTCTGTTATGTTACATGCTTCGCTGTTTCTAGCGGTACCGCCATCGATCGGTTTCGGTACCTCAGTTGGATCTAAGGACATCTGGTGCTGGGTTACTATTCTTCAATCGCAGAGCGCAGCTATCGCGACGGAGATGCTGCTGCCCATCACTACGTTGTGCATTTGAGCTGCACGGCTTCGGATGGATACATCACTATCTGTGGGTCCTTAGTCGTCTCTTACGATACCTGGTGCAGTGGGAGGTACTATTCTATTCCGCCGGTACCTCGCGACACATCTAATAAGGAAACAATACAGCATTTCTATATCCATATTATGTCCTTATTAAGGTTTTTTTTTTGTTCGTACTAATATTAGAAATGGGAGAGTTTATTTGGCAGTTTTTTGTAACCCTTTCTAGGTTTACAAAAATACCGTGTTTACCGTGATCCGATCAACGAAATTAGGCATATATGAAAATTAAGTATGTACAGTAAAAGCTCTTTATTAGCTCTTTGTTCCATAAATATGCTGCGATTACAGGAACCGTGAAACTGGAATGGTAATTTATATGGAATTATAGGATATAACAATAGACAGAATTTAGTATTTTTTACTTGTTCGACAGTTTTTAAAAGCTACTTCAAATCAGACTGATGGTCAACAGGGGCATTAGCAATTTGCCTCTTAAAAATAAGACTTCGTTACATAGACGGATAAATTTTCATGGAGAAATCACAAAGCTTATTTGCCATTCTTAAACCTTCACTAAAATGTTTCCAATTAAATGTCACGTCTCCAGTGTTTGTTGAAGCCTCTTCTTCAATGGGCTGTGAATTTATCACAAAGCTTGGATTTTGGGTTAGATACCTATTGGAATCCTTTTTACTATTATTTACGTACACACTAATTAGATCCTTGAATAAAGAAATATTTAGTCGCGAATATACGAATTGGGTCGCATTATTTAAATCCGTGAACAGTAAAATGAATAAAGAAAACGGAGCTTTTACTGTATTTGTTTCTTTAACTTTGTATGCTGTAATGGAAATAAAGTTATTGTCTGTCTAGGTTTGTGTACTGTAGCTGTGGACATTTACGACGTACTGTTATCATTGATATATCGACCGGCACAAATCTGTTTCCGATACAAGTCGGAAAAACGTTGTCATCTTGTTTTACTTTTATTAATTTACTACGTGCCCTAACAGATTTCTCATCTTAACTATTTCGAGTACAGAATTGAAATTAGAATAATTAGTAAAAAGAGGAATACAATTCCGACCGATAGACATTTTAATTAAACAACTGTCTTCGTTTCATTTTCGGTTTGCGTAAATACGATCATATTTCCCATTACCGTTCTCTTCTCGGCTGGCTTCCCTTTCGAGAACGTCGCAAAATTCGAGTTCTAACCACACTATTTTCAATACTTTTTGATCCGTACGCACCAATTTACTTAAAGGACAGATTCCAATTCCTATCTTCCTCTCACGAACGTAATCTCCGTTCTTCTAATACTCT
>JACJUM010002768.1:12093399-12116973 GCA_020976665.1 Heortia vitessoides
AAATTCATTGATTAAATACAAAAGCTCGTCTGCATTGGTACCTTACTCTCACCTATTTCTATCGCCAAATAGCTGTGATTATATTGATGTGTTAAAGTTTGAAGAGACGCAGTGAAATTATTGGGTAATGTGACATAATATCTTCAAGTCACAAGGTTGGCAAACCCATTGTGATATGTGACATTACCTGCGTCTATAGGTTGCCTGATAGTCAGCCTAGACTAATAAAAAAATTCTATATTTAAGATTTTAAATCTTTTCATTTTTTGAAACCGCACATAGAAGTATTTGCGCATCTAGCGACAGAAATAAAGGACCGACGTCAAATTCGTCGTGATCTATATTACCTTATCGCTTCGGAAGCAACCCAACCTGCTGATAGGCGCGCCGACTTCCCTGATCGTTTTTCACCGCCAGTTTGACACTAAATGGAATTCATTAGCGCGATTGACAGGAGCGGAACATACCGTTCGTCTATTGCTCTACATTTAGTGTGGCAGGTGATCGTTTCTGGTTACCTTCTATTGATTTCTCTTTTTTTATTGGTGTTGATTTTTTTGTATTAAGTTATTTTAGTGAAGTTTTTATTGTTAAGTAATACAAAGTAAAGCAGAAATGAGACTGAACATTGAGATTAATCTACAGGTTCATGTATTTTTTCTATATTAAAAATGATTTGTACTTTAAATGTATTTTGTATTGTGAGACTTTCAATAATATATTGTACTTTACTAACTAACTAGACTTGAGTTTAAGTAAATCGACCATTAAAGTGTCAGGAATATTATTTTACCATCGAGGTATTTTGTGATTACCTCATTATATGTACATATGAGTCAGCCCGTGCGGTACCGGCAGAGTAGAATAATACCTCCCACAATACCAGAGGCGATTAAGGTACCAGAACTAATCGCGGTACTGTACTTGAACAAGCACCCTTTTTCTAAACATACACAACCATACTTGTCGCCTGTCTCCCATCGGAGCAAACAATCTTATGCTAAAACTCTCACTTTGACTACCTTCAGTGCTTTTATATACGCTGGTTTATTCTTCGTGTTATTAACCTGGCCCATTTTTAATACCTCTTTTACCTGGTAAGGTTGGTTTGCCCAGTTTATCATGCACCAACACTTTCATTTACTTTCACTTAATATATTTGTGTTGTTATCTATCCTCTTTATGTCCGAACCATCTTTATCTAAACTAATATTGTTGAAATATTTTTTGTTTGTCACCATTTAACATAATATCTATTTGACTAATTTAAACGATTCCTCGATCATTAGAAAGATACATCTTCAATAAGCGACACCAGCATAGAAATTTTACTACCAGCAATGGTACTCGGTGAAAACGCAGGTTTCTTATGGTGTAAGAATTATTTAAATCAATGGAATATATTTTGAGTTAAATCGTAACAAACAAACAATCCAATATTTTCATCTTTATAATATTCGTTTAGATAAAATTTACACAACATTTCTTTTACCTCGACCTTAAGTCAACCTTAAGTAGCTTAATCAGACAAATGAAGAATGACAAGTATAATACTACAACACAAATTCAAGGAAATGCGTGATATGTTCATCATTGTGAATTAATCCGACCATCTGTTCTCATCCATCATCCAACTTTGACGGAATACACAGCCCAGGAAAATCCAGCCTAATTATCAGAGTTCCGTGTGTATCTTTTACTAATTACCTCTACGCTACCGCCGCGGGCCTTCGCTGTGCGCGTGACCACTTGCAGTCACGCGAGCTGTTTTCACTTGCTTTTTTTCAAGCTATGCGTCGACTGGGCCGAGAGAGGTTTGGAGGCTCAGCTCAGCGAGTGTTCAAAGTGAATCTTATTTAACGAATGCACTGAATTTTGATTGGTCTAGTGATTTCTCTGACGCAGACGCGGTTTTCACTTGTAGTGAATGAAATTTTAACGGCTTTAAAACATCTGTTGTCAATTTGGAAGGACAATATTATGATACTGAAAAGTTAATTTGATTCGTGATAAACTCAGGAACTACTGGTCCGATTTATAAAACTTATACAGTGAACGCGTAATACTATTTACTATTATAGTAAATATTACAATATTTGGCAGTGTAAATCTTGTTTCTCATTACTACATCTTCGATATTACGTAAATTAGGAGCTACAGTTTGGGATGTATCCAAAAGCATGTACGTATGTATGTCTATGTATCATCTGTGTGCATGTTCGCCACCGTCGTAGTATTAAATAAAATAACCTGCAGAGTACCTCCCACTGCACCAGGTGTCGTAAGAGCCGACTAGTTACCAGAACCGATAGATGGCGGTATATCCATCCAAAACAGTTAGCTTAAATTTACAGGGCGGGTATGGGCAGCAGCATCCCAGCTCGGCAATTATGGGCAAATATATCTCTTGGAGAGGCCTATGTCCAGCCGTCGACTTCCAATAGCCGGTATGGTGAAGCTACATAGCGTCGGCGCTAGTAGATGCAATGCCTTACGTGCTCTTTGTCTACGCAATGTATATGAAATTACGCGAGCGATATCGTTATTGTCGTCGCTTTAATAAGGGTTTTGTTGCTATTAGTTAACACGCTCGTTAATGTTCATGGAACGCCTCTGACTGATGTGGGGGCACGTGTGTGTATTGTCACCTTGTTAAATATAATATACTCTGAGAGGCAAGGCCTTTCGCATTCATGTTTTTCGCGCACGTGTAGAGTTTTAGCGACGGTATAAAAGCAGGACCTTCTGGGCTGAATACATTTGTTTAACTAGGATCACTTCAATCGCAGGTGCTAACAAAGGCTGGCATAAAAGACATTTGTTACACAAGAGCATTTAAATAATTTGGTAGAGATTTATTCGTACAATGTATGTCATCAAAGAGCTTGTGTTGTCTTTGTACTGATTCCTTGTATATTATGTAAAAGTGAGGGTTAAAATAGGATAATCACGCTGTAATAGGAATTGATTTAAACGAACAAAAAGGTTTTTTTTTTAAATATTATCAAAGCATTTAAAATATATTATGAAATAACTCACCTTGTAGTTAGTACAGAATAAACTCTAGAGGAAAATTTTAAGGAATATTAAGAAAATTTTGCGTTAGGTAGGAGAACTGCTGCATCAATTGATACCATGAAAAAAACTGTAATGTATGACTATTAAAATTAGATTCGCGTTTCCTTAACACCTTTGGTATGCTTGGCTAACCCCGTTAATTGTTAGAAAAACAATAGAGCCATTTACTAAAATCTGTTTACGGGAAATAGTCGAGCGGGTAATAGTACTCACAATTTTGCTAAACACTTTTTCGAAAAAAACTAAACAAGATATTTGCACCACCACCACCACCAAAAGAATCTCAGATGTTACTCACAAAAAGGAACTCCATTTTGGTATGGGAAAATTTTAATGTCACTTTTAGCACGTTGAGTGAACGAATGTAAATTATTGGGTGTGTGTCGTGGAACTTATACCCAAGAAATAGTTAATTCTCAGCCCCACCCGCGGAAAGCCTACCCTGCTACCAAAGGGGGGGCATTTGGACTCGTCGCTGGTCGTTTTATGAATCGGTCATGTTGTGTTCTGACTGAAATTTGTTGTAACGGTGGTGGAGTCGAGAATTAGTAATGTGCTTATATATAGCACTTATATATATATATATATATATATACACACATATATATTACGCGAAATGTATATCCTTTGGTGAGTTTAAATTATTTACTTAAATCCATACAACTATGGTATAGCAGCAATCAAATTGAGAAAAAATGAATATTAGTCGATATAAAATCTGACGCTTCGTTTACAATCTTTTTTATTCGTACCGTTGAATTAAATGGATGTATATAATTTTTTTAAATCATTAAATGTTATAATTTTAACGTAATATTTTTCTAAATGGAAAGTAATTTCATTTCCCTAGTCTTCATTGTTGGCCTTAAAAATTTATTTAGATTTAAGTGTGTATAAAAGAGTTTTTTTTTTATGTTTTGTTAGCTGTGTTTTACTATGATGATCACACTACTGCGTCGCGTTTCGTCGCGTGGTTTTATTAGTCCAGGTCGACAAATAAGCATACAGTCCGCGTGTTAGTCAGCGTCACCGCAGCCTATAGATATCTTCAGCTCTTCAGAAATATATGAGATTGGGGGTAACAATGCAGACAACTTGTTGTATCCGGTCTATTAGTATATGTTGTTTTGCTACGCGATATTTAAAAGTATCTTGATATAAACGCGTTTACTTGACTATTTTAATAGAATCTCTACATTTTATTATGATAATAAACTCTAATAAGCATTCCACTCCATACAATTAGGAGTGATCAAAATGTATCTGTTATTGTCACATATACGCGTAAACAGTTTTTCTTTATCCTTTTAAAAGCGGTCCAAGTAAATAGGAAGGTTAACAAACAGCTCGAGGGTAAACAATCTGTGCTCCAGAATTCGCAAACAATTGTATTAAAATTTCCAGCCATTTCAGATTACGTCAATATTCGCAATAATCAACAGCGCACAGATTTTGTGTTGCAGTAGTTATATAACGAAAGTTTTATCTAATAGCGAGCTTAAGTGTCGGCTGCGATACAAGAGAGAATTGCTAGACTGAGGTACGCGGTCGGTCACTACTTGCCTGCTCATCAAATTTACTTGGTACGCGGTAAAGTTAATTAAAATTAACACTCAGTATACTTGAGTTCATTACTTTTATAAATAGGATACTAATATACATCGAACGTTCAATAAAAATAATTCAATGTATTTGCATATAAGAAGTATCGTAAATAAATTTATCGCGCGAATATAATCTTTTATAATTATTTTTTTCCCTTATTATTCAGTAATAATTCAATTGGAGCAAAAGCGATGAAACATGTTTCATAAATATGTACAATGTTTTTGTAGAATGTAAATTTGTAGGTCTCAGCCATATTCGTTAATAACATTTATATTTAATAATTTAAATAAAATTTAAGGGATTATTTATTTTTACTTACACTTTAAAGCGTGTTAAGCCTTAGACGAGACAGTTCATGTTAATTATAATAAGTACCTATTCTATATTCAAATTTGAGTTTGTTATTAAATTGGTTGTATTTTTCAATAGTTTTGCTAGCGATCTTCACCGTTAAATTATAATTTGCCTAAAAACATTCGTCAAATTCAACAAGGTGTCCTGTAAGGCACTGTCCTTGGACCTATGTGCATAACATTCTTTTTGATTTTGAAGATTTCAATAATGTGTTAGTTACGTTTTATTTATTATATCACTAATAATAATACGGTCGCGAAATTTGTGTAAATTTTAAAATAAATCAGTGAATATATTAAGAGTCATCATTCCCATCATCACACATCACGCCTGTGTCCCACCGGGGTAGGCAGAGACTATGGATCTCCAATTGTTACAATCTTGGCATACCTCTCTTGCTTCTCTTACTCGCATTAGTCCTTTTATACCCGTTCATTTATTATTGGTGCTACTGACCTGGTCCTTCTTTAAAACCTCTTCTACCTAGTTAAGATATTTATATATATATATATATATATATATATATATTAATAGTACAAGGTATGAATTGAAAGATTTTTACAATGATAATTTTCCTAATACGTCATGTCGTGTTACGTGCCTAGTTGTAAATACACCGGTCACGTTTAACAATGACTACTGCATATTTCATATTCAAAATATACTTCTGAATACATGTAATGTAATAGTTGTTAAAGAAGTAACGACCTTTAATGAATATATCTGTCTACAGATTTTTTTCTAATTACGCAATATATTCTCCGCAAATAACCGTCACTTGGGATTAAAAATTCGACTAAGTGAACTCACAGTTATTTTATTTTATTTATTCTTTTATTGTATATCACTATTGATAGGGTCACTCTCAAATTCAGTATCTATCCTACCTTTTTCTGCACCGTCATGATCGCGTGCGCAAGCGCTAATGAGCGATATTGATTACTTAATTCGTCTGATCACCCGCGTTGAGTCATAATTGTGTCGTCATGCATTGTTTGTATACATCGATGCGATGTTTTATTGTCTCCACATTGTAAATGTTTTGAACATGTGAAATCTAAGCGCTTTACGCTGACTGATTCGTAGCTTGATGGTTGCTTAAAACTTGTTCTTATTTAATGTTATAGGCTGATCTTCTAATTTTGATACTAATTTTTGGAACCTAATTTTTTGCTGCTAGTCCACTTAGGATCGAGGAAGGGTACTATAATACCCCCAGAGCCACTATTACACGCGGACGAAGTCGCGGGCACTGATAGTGAAATATATTATCTTTAATAAATGCACTCAGTCAAAATTCAAGATTAAAATTTTTTGTAACCCCCCCCCCCGCCCCCCCAGATAACCATGGTGTTAATCGCAGAGCGTAACTTCGCGACGGGATTGCAGCAGCCCATTCCTGCTCTGTTGAACTACGCTGCTTTCCATAGATATACCGCCATCTGTCGATTCCGGTACCTCAGTCCACTTTTACACCTGGTACAATGGAACTATTCTACTATGCCGGTACCATACGGCTACTTTTATGCAAAGTTTATCAGCAATGACATGTTCTGTATAATCCTGGCATAAATAAAATAAATAGTCTGAAAACATTAAATTCGTCAACGTAATCTCTGTATATAGCAGAAAAGAAAATAAAAGAAAAATTGGACAGGCCGGTGTCAAAAGCAAAGATAACATTATTGTTCAACGTTCTGGCCACCATTGTTTATGAGAACTAACTTTTGGGGGTAAAATATGTTGATAAGCTTTTGTGGAGCATTCCACGACAGCTCCATTATGTGGATCGTAAAAAATGCCTTGTTTTGTCTTGATAAAGGGGTCCGTGATAGCGCTTGAAGTATAGCCAAGTGTACTATGAAATTAATTTGTAATTTTGCTAAATACAAGGAAAATGTTCTTTTTATGTGCTAAGAGGTAAGTTTAGTGAATAGTTATAAAATAAATGATACTTCACATTACAACTTATACATTGCCCTGACTCCAAAATAAGTCGATTAAAACACTTGTGTTACGGACTAGGCTACAGAATAATTACAAATATAATACTTGAATATATATGACATCTAGACACAGATTTTGATATAAATATTTTTTTTTCTGTGGGGGATGGAACTCACATCCCTTGGCGCATTAGATAGTATTACTACCGTCTGGGCCATCGGGTACATCGAAAGTGACAACAAGTTGTATTGAATACAAGTGTGAAAAATGAAACTTGAGAAACTGTTTTCTTTAGAGAAATTTTTAGGAGATTTAAACAATAATTTTTTGTCGGTTGGTCAATCTGAATATAATTACTCATATGCAGATGACTGGTATTTACTGGTTTTCGTGTTATTTTTGGAATTATCCTTAATTGAAATTTTATTTAATTTTTAAGTCCAGCACACAACCGAATTCACAATACAGACTTTTTTGTTTATTAGATCAAGTCGACAAACAAGCGTGATAGTAGCGTATAGATCAGCTTACTTACATCCTAATAGGATATACGCTCATATTATCACAAGAATATCACGAACGCATTGCCAACCTCGTGACTTGAAGATATTTGGTCACATTACCCAGTAATTCACTTCCTCTCTCACCCTTTAAACTCACCAAAGCGAACACTGCTATTTGGCGGTAGAAATAAGTGAGTGAGGTACCAATGCAGAAGACCTTTGTATGAGGTATACCTCATGTATAAAAATGAATTATTATTATTAAAGTTGCATCTGCAAAACAGTGTATCTCAAATGAAAGATGGAGATAGGCAGTAAAATAATCTTATAGCGTACCCAGCGCGGCCATGATGGACAAAATTATTCCTCTCTCGGAGAGGCCTATGTCCAGCAGTGGACATTCTACGGATACTGTGTTGGGATTTTCAGTGCAAAATATGTGTTTGATAGGTAATAAATTGTGGTTTCCATCACTTTTAATTACTGTTATTATTATTATCTATTATGTAGGTATGTTTAACATTTTTGAAATATAGGTAGGCTCTTTATTTTTTTTCGCAAACTTCTAAATTTGTACTCCTTCAAAGTTTGTCTTGCAATAGTTGGTTCGGGGTAT
Organism: Heortia vitessoides; assembly: GCA_020976665.1. Lineage (NCBI taxonomy): Eukaryota > Metazoa > Arthropoda > Insecta > Lepidoptera > Crambidae > Heortia > Heortia vitessoides. The sequence goes on from JACJUM010002768.1 coordinate 12,101,506, forward strand.
TGATAAAAATAAGTTGTCTGCTCGACGAAGCAATCATTTTCCTATCTCCCTGTTTGTTTTAGTTTGTTTTAAATAATAATTGAGTATGTATTGATTCTTATATGATTTTTTTATTAGAATGCAAGTGTTATAGTGGTAAAGTTGGTTAAGATTCATGATGTTAGTTTCTTTGTAAATTAACTATATCAAATATGATCTTACGCTATAAGATAATATTTGAACAGCACTTGAATGAATTTAATTTGTATTGTTTAAAGTTATTTTAGAAATTTTTTGCATTATTAGTAAAAGTACAGCCAACCCTGAGATCACGTATTCCAGTTATGAAACAAACTCGCAAACTAGACCGCTAAGGAAATCATTAAGATCTTCACGCTTATTAAGGAAACAGCCGGAAAAGCGGCCGCGATCAATCACACGCGTTCATTACAAGCCGACCAATAATGATGTTAATGCAGACCCATTATGATGTAAGGCATGCATAGTTGATTTGCATAATGTCAGATTATCTGCCGTTGGCGTCTTCTGAGTGGGTCTTAGGTATGCAACGCTACACGGTTGCATTTTATCTTTGATAATTGGTTCCATGACTGTGTCTTGTAGGTCGTGGATTCAATCCCCACTCAGAACAAATAATAATAATAATTCCAAAATCCAGACATAATCAATACATGTGAATATAAAATACAATTGTGTAAGAAGTAATCGTCGGCAGCTGTGTTAGTATTAAACTGTGTTACAGCTGCCTGCGGCTTCCATCTTGTTCAATATATAGATAATAGCATAGTGTATAAATCAAAAATCTCCGGGTGTTATATATTTATGTTTATTCTGTGTGTCAGTGTTTTATGTATTTTTATGTATACAAATTGTGATTTCTGGTCTGGTGTTCGTAACATAAGTGCTCTAAGTGACTAGGAATGATTGGGCGTATTTCTTTTTTATCATATCACCCATTGAAAGTCCACTGCTAGGCATAAGCCTCGCCAAAGGAGGTATTTTGCCTATAATTGCCGCGGTGGGCAAATGGGCGTAGCGATCGCAGAGCGCAGCTTTCGCGACGGGGATGCTGCTGCCCATCCCCGCTCTGTATATTTGAGCTGACTTTTTTGCATGGATATACCGCCATCTGTCGGTTCTGGTACCTTAGTCGCCTTCTACGATACCTGGTACAGTGGGAGGTACTATTCTTACTGAACAGCTGCGTTTTGTCTGGGTGTTATATATGTATTTAAGTATTCTATTTGAGATTCCTTAGTTGTCTAATTTCCGTAGCACAGGTGCTTTAAGTGACTTATCGCAGACTGAGATCAATGTTTAAAATGTCGTTTATTTGTTTTTATTATAAATTTACCAGAAAATCATGAAATCTTATTGCAACTATAAATTAAGATACAATCAAAACCGATTATAACGACATTGTTTACAACGACCGATCGGTTATTACGTCCTGGCCGAGTCTGCAGTAAACTGTTCAGTAAACATACCGCCTATAACAACATCGGATATAGCGACACATCGCTTATAACGACGAAACTATATTGATATTCATCGACTAAAACAACCAACCGCAATTAGTCCCACCAAAACAGAACAATACGAACGATCTTAGATCTTATTACTAAGCATTGAAGGAACAATATTTAGGCGTATTACCTACGCTCTTTCTCCGATCATTTCCGAGGCTCTTAGCGCTATAAGTTTTGCAAAAATTTGTTCCCTTTAACGACCAGTTTAATACCGATGATATTCATAACTTGAGGAGTATGAAACGTAAAATGCAAAACATTTGAGAGTGGGCTTAAAAAACAGACTAAAATGACCGATTATTTTAAAAACTAGTGTAGGTAAGTCTTATAGTGCAGCTGGTACATCTTGTATCTCCAATTATTTCTTAATAAACATTATTTATTATTTTTACATTTCATTTGAAAACTATATACCTATTATTCTATATTAGATATACACGTACTTATGACAATTTAACTAATTTTGCTAGGTATTTCTATTGGTCCCTTCAATGACGCTATATCCGGTTTTGACTGTATAAACTATCCTATCTCTCAAGTTGAATCAAACTGAACACGGTAAACAAAAAATATTATTATCGCTTGAGTAGTTTATCCCGGACGAAATGTGACAGCTTTTACATATAAAGATTTATTTGTTTAATATATACATATACATTACAATCTAAATGACCTGAAAGTATTTTAAGATAAATATTCACCTACAAACGTTAGAATGAAGATTAAGCTCTCCAAGGACTACAGAGTCATCATCATCATCATTACAGCCATTGGACGTCCCCGGCTGAACACAGGCCTCCCCAAGAATGAGGTAGCTGTGCCCATAATAGCCGCGCTGGGCAAGCGTGTTGGCAATCGAAGAGCGTAGCTTTCGCGACGGGGATGCTGCTGCCCATCCCCATCCTGTCCATTTGAGTTACACTGTTGCGCATGGATATACCGCTGTCTGTCGGTTCTGGTACCTTAGTCGCCTCTTACGACACCTGGTACAGGCGGGGGTACTATTGTAATCTGCCGGTACTTCACAGCTACAGAGTAGGATTCTTCAAAAGGCAGTAGTAGGTTTTTAAATGGTACACAATGTATTGGTACTGGTATTGTTTATATCTATATGCTACGGTAATCACTTGTTATTAGGCGGACATGCTTGATTGCAATTTCACAAAAGTATCTGTAGTTTAATTGACTTGACTTGTAACATTATTATTTACTCGTTCGAGTGGTAAATTTGTCTACAATGTGTTTGATGTTTTCCTTCTTCATCAACATATCAGCCGCAAGACGTCCATTACTGGATATAGGCGTATCCAAGTGTTTTTTTAACAGGACTTATTGAATGCGGTCTGAGTCGCACGCAATCCTACGGTTTTAATCAGACATTTATTTATTTATTTTTCCTTATCGCTGTTTATTTAAGAAAATAAAAGCAATCCAGTTGTTAACATGTATTATTTTATGGTTAACTGACTGAAATTACTATGTGGCAAGTAAACTATTAAAATTTTTCTTGGTTTGACCAACTTTGTGTGTACAATACAAACCTCATACAAAAGTCGTCTGCATTGGGCTTTTACTTATCTATTTCTACCGCCAAACAGCAGTGTGCGCATTGCAGTGTTCCTGTTGGAGGGTGACAGGGGCTGGGAATTAATTGGGTCTGGGCTATAGGCTGCGGTGACGCTAACTATCACGCAGACTGTTTGCTTAATAGTCGGCTTAGTTTTATATAAATAAAAATAGTACTCATAATGAAAGTGAAAGAGTGGAGATGTGTTATCTCTAATGAGGGCACACTTTGGGAGGTTTGGTTTGGGTATATCTGCCGATTGCGTACGGCTTGTGCGAGGATAGGGTGGGTGGCCATATCTACCTAGGGTATTGTTTCACTATCCAGGGCACCACATACGTGGCGAATAACATTTTCATATGTGACATTCCACGTCCTCGTCATGTCCACTCCTAGACTTACACTGTTGGACATGAGCTGAAGTGATTTGCTATGATTTTGGGGTTTTATCTAAAAATAATTGACGCGCTAGGCACGCATAATCGCAATCGTATGTCGTACAAGGATGTTTCTGCTCATTCCCGCCCTTTTGGATTAGAACTACGCTAGCAAAGATGGATTCGTTGTCATCTGTCTGTTGTGGTATCTCAGATGCCTCTCACGATATCGGTACAGTGAGATATACTATTATATTCTCCCAATAACTTGCACAGAATAAATCACACTTATATTCTTGAGAAATAACATATATTTGTGGTGTTTCTTATTTCGTATGATATGCAGCCTGTATAAGCTTTTTTATCCCAAAGATGTCATAAACGTGTCGCCAACCTTGTGACTTGAAGGTTTTTTGTAATATTACCCCGTAATTACCCTTCACATCGTAACCTAACAATGCGAACAAAGATGTTTGGCGGTAGATATAGGCAAGAGTAAGGTTCCAATACTGACGACCTTTGTGTGAGGACTACCTCTAGTGAGTATTGTTGATTGATGGGGGGAATATGCAGTAAATATTGTGAAATATTATTACTTCCAAGATTGTAAAAAATAAGGCAATATTACCGCATTTATTGTTAACAACCAACGGTGCGCAACTAGCGAGTATTGCATCCAGATCGGCATTAGCGATGGACACGCATTCCATGCTAAAGCGAGATAAAGATAATTGGGCAACCGTACCGCATTGCCTAGAAACTAGGACGATACACAGTGGAACTCGTAAAAATGGATATTTGTAGTGTCTCTGTGTAGCGTGACAAACGTTTTGGGGAATGAACCGGAGAATCGGCGATGTTGACCGGTGATTTGAGTTTTCTAACGGGCATTTGCATAAGTGCTTGCTTGAATGTGACTTGTTGCTTCGTTCTCTTTATGTTAGCAACATAAAGAGTACGGATAATCAATTTTTGTTGGTGCTTGGGTGTTTCTTATGTTGTATGCCGTTGCTTAACACAACCATGTCTTTACTGGGTGTATATACTCATCATAGTTGCTGTAATCTTTGAGAGTCTAAATCCTTATTTTCTTACTAATATTTTAGACGCGAAAGTTTGTGAATGTATGTTCGTTTCTTTTGCAAGCCGATACGCTTGATCAGATCTAGATGAAACTTGGCACATGGATTATTGATAGTCTGGAGTGTATTGGCTAGACGTGTTCCCGTGGGATAGATCTAGTTTTTATTTTTCACTATATAACCGCCACGACTTTTTGCACTTATTCTCGTCATAACAAGAGATCCCCGTGGAGATATATAGTATAAAGATCGCGGACAAGTCGTGGGTGGTATGCTAGTATTGAATGAAATAGATCAATTTTTTTAATTGCTACCGGGGAAATATAAACAACTATAAACTCGCAGAAATAAATTAGGGTTAGGTTACATTTAGTTTTTTCGATTGACGTAAAACATGGTGCAAGCCTTAGTTATTGTATTGGTTTTTGGCACCGGCAGAGAAGAGCAGTCCCTCTGTACACCTCCCCCTGTACCAGGTGTTGGATAATGCGACTGAGGTGCCGCAACCGATAGATGGCTGTATATCCACCCTAAAAAACGTAGCTTAAAAACAACAGGGCGGGGATAAGCAGTAGCATTCCTGTCGAGCAGCAAGGTTCTGCTTGCCGTCACGTCTGCCCCAATGGGACACTGGCGTAATGTATGTATGCCTGCAACGCTTTTGGATGTCCACGGTTGCAGAAAAGCCTTCCTGAAACAGGGAACTTATTGCCCCTTAATTTCTGCGTATGGCGTAGCTTCGCAATAGAGATGCTGCAGCCCATTCCCTCGTCATTGAGTTACTCTTTCTTTGAGGCACTTCATGATGTAGTCCATTGCGAACCTCAATAAGACTCCATATTTGAATCGTTCATGAGAGAAAAACCGTATTAAAACGCACTGTCCAATATATGAAGACGATCTACGTACATCTTTTATAATAATATTGTTAAGAGAGAAGGAAGCCAACATGCCGATTATATATAAAATATAATACTTACTGTGTTTTTAAATACAATAACAAGACAATAGTGTTTTACGATCGAAAGTGTATCAACGATCGCGTGCGCCGACTCAATTATATACAGACAGCGCTCGAAACACATCCGATTATGTTTCACGCTGACTACCCGCACGTGGGTACCTCGGGTACTCGACAGATATCTATTAACATTTAATTAACAGTAGAATCCGCTTATACTGACATCGAAGGGAAGCGACCAACTCGCATTCAGCGTAGGTCATACAATGTAAAGACTAAAAATATATGTAAGAGCAACTTGGTTTTTTTGTTGGGTATTTAGTGATAATAAACTTATCACAAATGAATAATTAAAAATAAATGGATAAAACGAGGCACGCGTTAGCCCAACGTACTGGAAAAGAGAGCGGTGGCATGACATTATATCCGGCACAAGTGAAGCATTTTCTATTTGTCAAAAATAATAAATAGAGCAATCTTAATTGAGAAATATGAAGTAATAAATTGTATTAAATTTATATTACTGATAACCCTGATCACCCGACGGAATCATAACAATCATCTAACATTTAAATTAGACTCACTTTATACTAGCCTGTCGGCATCAGACTGGTCTTAAAACTAAATTTAATGCAGCTTCATTAAGTAGGTAGGTAGTTCACTGGCAGTGATAAAGGTTCCATCAATACTAAATAGTTAGTGTCAATTAAAAAAATTTATCAGTTAAATAATGTTGGAGTAGTCAGGTGTGATAAGGGACTTTGATCGCTCAATTTCATATTTATGACCTGGACATTAACTAAGGGAGCAAGTTAGGAAGTGCGTCGGCGCCGTAAAAAGTGCATAATTATGTTTAGATTGATATCCACTAGGAAAGGAATTTTCGCTAGAATTTATATGATACGGGAAGTAAGTTATATCGCTGTGTAGGCTTTTCACTTTTGTATTCTCTTCTAGAGGCAATGCCACTGCTGGATACAGGCCACCGTTTCTGGGGGAACTTTGTCCATAATTGCCGCACTGGGTCGGCGTGGTGGTAATCGCGGCACGTAGCTTCGCGATGGGAAAGCTGCCCAGTCGTCAAAGTCAAATATATCTTCAATTTAAAATGCCTTTTAAAAACATTATAATATCTATGAGTATAGAATTACTGATTACAATAATTACACAAATGACAGATGGCCCTGACAACCAGTATTATAAAAGTTGTTTAAACAAATAGGTCATTGAGTGTCCTACTTTAATACTAGTCTGCCGGCACCAGATGGGTCTTATAACTAAGTTTATAACAGGGCTATTACGTAAGCCACCAGAAAAGAACCTGCAAGAAAGTGATGTTGATATGGGTTCCAATAACAACTAATGGTAGGTATTATTGGAACCCGTTGACTTAATAGTAGATATTAGAGCAATTTATCATTAATTTCATCATTAATATAATCTTTCAAGCAGTAATGAGCCTTAGCAATAAGTTTATATTTACGCATTTTTTGAATTTATTCAAAGGCATATCTTCGGCTTGGGATGTTTTAAATAAAATTTTACGAATTATTTATTTTTAGGAGTCTAACACTGCAAGCTTTTACTTATTTCTACGACTAATATTATGTATGTCACTATTTTTCTGAAATTTAGTTATATTTTTGTGATTCCAAGATCCATTATTCCGGAAAGTGCAATCCAAATAGATGATGAACCTCGATTAGTGTAATACACCAAGAGCTGACTTACCATGCGTATTCCACAAGTGATGTAGATTAATGTAAAGGGGCATTAACTAGATGTTTTCTGGTGAAAAAATATTATGTTCTTAAGGAGTTGTTTGATAGTTAATTTATTAATCTTTTAGAGATGTGTCATAGAGGTATGTGGTTCTAACACTGACGTATGGTAATGAATGTTAGGTACGGCATAAGAAGCACGCGAGTAGAATAAATGAATAAACTTTGTTGAAATAAGAGAACTTCGAAGTATGTATGGTGTGAGTTTGAGAGAGAGATTAAAGAATAGTGTGATAAGAGATCAATGTGGTGTAAAAGATGATGTTGTGACCACATTAGAGAAAGAATTGATGAGATAATTTGGACATGTATAAAGGATGGGTGAAAGTAGAATGAATGCACAAATATATAGAGCGGAAGAGAAGGGTTGGTTTAGGACGACCGAGGTGAACATATCTTAACCAGGTAGAATAGGTATTAAAGAAGGGCCAGGTTAAAGGACTAATGCTATTATTTCTTAAATATACCAATTCTAATTAAATAGTCATCTGAGGCGAACATATCTTAACTAGATAGAAGAAGTATTAAAGGCTAGGTCAGAAGTACCAATAACAAACGAGCGTGTATAAAATAACTACTGCGAGTAAAGGAAGCGAGAGAGGTATGCCAGGATCGTAACAAGTTTAGATCCATAGTCTCTGTCTACCCCGATGGAATACAAGCGTGATATGTGTATGTATGTACGTATGGTCTTGACGGATGTAACCCATTATTAAAATAGGTAAGAGTGAGAAACCGATGCGACCTTTGTCTTTGGCGATGAAGCCTATCTCATGTGAATACTAAAAATATGTTTTATTGTATAGGTGAATATTTTGGATAAATTCATTAAGGCATTAATGTTTACCTAAGGTGCGTGTAAGGCAGGCGCTAGCGCGTATATTGCGGGAGTATCAGGCTGAGTGGTGACGGCACTCGGCGTGACTCACGCAATGTGTGCGGCTGCAGTAAACACACCTGACGCTTAATTAACACCGGACAACAATCCTGAAAATATAAAACACCCAGTGTATGAATGCGTAAAGAGATTGCATTCCAAATGTTTGTTTTCAAATGTAATATATATAACCAGAATTCGACCTCTTACAAAGGTCGTCTGCATCGATACCTAACTGTCACCCATTTCTACCGCCAAATAGCAGTGATGGCATTGCTCTGTTCCGGTTTGAAGGGTGAGTGAGGCAGTGATATTACTGGGTATTGTGTCATGATATCTTTAGTTCACAATGTTGGCGACACACGATGACACAAGTGTCTAAAGGCTGCGGTCACCTTTATCATCAAGCGGACCGTATGCTTGTTTGCTGACTTCATAACATAGAATAAAGAAATATCTACTTATTTAACTTAATTTTACGCAGTGGGCTAGAGTAATGTAGTATCTGGAATCCTATCTATAATAGACCAGAATATATTCAAAGGAGAATTTGGTGGTATCTGACTTCTGTAGTTTGGGTGAAGCACTTGAGAAATACGAGGAGAGACTCAACCTCTTACATTTTTAATATCTTACGGATCGAAGGCGTCTTAATGATTAGTTGTTTGTGTGGAAGCCTGCGAATTTATCAGAAAGTCTGCCTTTCTAAACACTCTTCAAAGTTCTTTGCGCCTCTTAAGTTTGCACTTAACCTGATGTTTTGTTAAAGTAAATCGAAACTCAGGTATCATGCACCTTTAAACCTTTTTATTTTAGAATTCAACTGATTATGTCAGACCGAACCACTGAAAATCCTTACAGATGGCAATCGAAGGTTTAAAATGCTTGTTTATTATAGGTACTGAAAAGAAGAAAAGCATGCTTAATATGTAGAGTTAGCTAATCATGTTATTACTAGCTTACTTGACAGACGTGGTCCAGTCCTAGCTATGTAATATGTTTGTCACGAACAAAATATTGAGACTAAATTGAGAATATTTATCCTTAAGATGATATTTACTCGAGAAAAGATTTGTCTCAGGTGTCAAGCTGGACTCGAACCTCCAACTTTTCCATACCGGGGAACCAAATATCAGCTTAAATATAATCCAGCATTATCTATACTCGTACATAAAACCTCTCATCATAAACTATCCTATTTTTCAATCAATTTGTACACAGTAGGCAAATATTTATTAAAATCGGTTCAGAAGTTTAAAAGTACACCCTGGACAAACAACTTGATATGAAATTTTTAGATTACATACAAGTATATATATATAAGATGTTTCTTTCGTTAGCCTCATGCAATCACCTTATAACAGTAAGCTTAAAAAAAGTTACACGTATGTAGTGTGTATTGAGGTGACAAATAACAAAAATATTCCTAAAAAACATAAAAAACCATACTCTTACGTTACTATGTTTACTCGACATCCCAATGTCGAGTAAACATAGTAACAGACACTGATGTAAAAAACATCATCATTACTGACATTGGAAATTTACTGCTGGACATAGGCCTCCCAATAACAGGGGGAAAGTTGCCCATAATTGCCGCTGGGCAAGCGTGTTGGCAATCGCAGAGCGCAGCTTTCACGACGAGGATGCTGCAACCCATCCACATCCTGTGTATTTGAGCTACATTGCCTCTGATGGATATACTGCTATCTGTCGGTTCTGGTACCTTGTTTCCCTCTTACGACACCTGGTACAGACATAGGTACTATTCTGCTCTACCAGTACATCACGACAGGATGTAAAAATGCCGAGCACAAATAGGCGTTGGGCCGAAACATCTTCCCGTCTCGTTGAAATGGACTAAAGGGCTTGCGCACGTTTTCTCTTGTAGTGAGCGAAGGCAACTCTTGCAATTAATTCCTTTAAGTCCGAAAAGTCGAGTGACCCGTCCAAGCCTCCAACTTAGCGGTGGAGTGTTGTCTTCCTGAAGCAGGATCTACTCCAACATTCAGTCTAGAGTTTGTCCAGTAGTGTATTCTATTTGTTTATGTTTATTATGTTGTTTTTAAATAAATAAAAAAATATATACTTTATTCCATAAAATTGTTGTTCACAGTTCTGCAAACGCGAAGAAATGGGAAGTAGAACTGGCAACACTGAAGAGCAACAATCTGCGGCTGACGGCGGCCCTGCAAGAGAGCACCGCCAATGTGGACGAGTGGAAGCGGCAGCTGCACCAGTACAGGGAGGAGGTGGCTCGCGCGAGGCATCTCGCTGGGAAAGGTACCTTGTTCTCACCATAAAAGCTAGACGATGAGGGACCAGTACCTGACCTGTGTCACATCGGGGTAGGAGACTATGGATCTCCATTTATGCTCTTGGCATATGTCTCTCGCTTCCCTTACTCGCATTAGTCTTTCATACACGCTCGTTAATTCTGGTACTTGTGACCAGGCCCTTCTTTAATACCTCTTTTATCTGGTGTAGATATGTTCGCCTAGATCCTTCTTATAACTTTACCTTTTCTAACTATAAGTTTAATATGAGAGTAGTATCCATGATCATCATTATAACAGCTGTAGAAAATCCACCGCTGGACACAGCCTCCCTTAGAAAGGTGTAATTTTGCCCATAATTGCTACGGTAGAGGGATTGCCCAGAGCATAACTGCAACGAAAATGCTGAAATCCCCGTCCTGTTACATTTGAAGTACGCTGTTCCAGGTGGATATACCGCCTACAGTCTGGTTCGATACCTGTAAGAAACTGTATGAACGTGATTTTCATAGGGGGTATATAGCAGATGGCCCTTTGGGTAAATACTTCATGTCTGTCCCATCGGGGTATGTGAAACTATGGATCTCTATTTGTCACGATCATGGCATACCTCTCTCACCTTACGCTTAATTAGTCTTTTCACACGCTCTTCTGTTCTTGGTACTTCAGACCTGGCCCTTTAATAACTGTCCCACCTGGTATGATATGTTTGACTACGTCGTTCTATACCAACCCTTCCATATAATTCCGCTCTATATTTTTGTGCAGTCATTGTACTTTCATTAATTCTTTCTACATGTCCAAACCACCTCAACAGTATAGTATAAATTAAGTAATATAACACTCATTTTGTAAATACACATCATATTCCCACAAGATTATTAGTACACTTCTGATCTTTTGTATCGTTATTCTGTCAGTAGTACATTAATAGAAATGACCTCTCCAAATGATTTACAATAAGATCTGTGGCCTTTATTCAGCGCAATCCTGCAGCTTTAGTCTGATCGTCTGTCCACCTTGTCCTTGCCCTACGCTGCGCTTGCCTGTCCATAGCCTCCATCTCAGAAACATCATGGTCTCCATCATCCGTCAGTTCTGCGTGCTAATTGACCACAGGCACTTTAACTTATTAACTCGCTGGGTTATGTCGGTAACTTTGGTTGTTAAACGGATTTCCTCATTTCTGATTCGATCACGCAATACGTTTCCGAGCTTTGCCTTCTCCATAGCTCCTCAAGTTACGCCTAATATTTAATAAAATCATTCAATTCTTTTTTAATAATTAGACGTGTGGCGTAAGAGTAATTAGTCTCGAAAGAGGTGACGGAGGTACCAAAGCCGACGGATGGCGGTATATCCATCCGAAATAGTGCAGCTCAAATGCACAGGATGGAACGCAGCATCCTCGTCGCGAGAGCTGCGCTCTGTCAACACGCTTGCCCAGCGCGGATAATTATGGGTAAAATCCCCCCTTTCTTGGCGAGGCCTCTGTTCAGCAGTGGACTTCGAATGGCTGAAATTATGATTATGATATTTATTATAATTTTATATTAATTAAATCTTAAAGAATTACCAGGAATACGACCACGATGTTCAAGTTTTTTTTTGCTCTTTAGCTGATAATGATATTCTATGTGGAGGCTGAGGATGTTTTTTTTGGATCATATTATTATCAATAGATGTATGAATAGATATATTTATTGTTTTCTCTTTGTTTATAGGTGCGGAGGCGAATGAAGTGGAACAGCTGCGGCAGCGCGTGGCGCAACTGGAGGCGGAGCTAGCGCAGAAGAATGAGGAACTTGCACAGATCACCAAGTCCAAAAAGATCGAACAGGTATAGAGGAGCACTCCGTGAACAGATAGTAGATGAACTTGATGAAAGTATATTTAAATATTTTTACTTAAAATTGTACGAGGAACTTTGAAGTAGAAGATGTGGGGTTTGATTTTTTTTTTGATCAATTTTGAGATTTTGCTTTGATCAATATTCAGGCCTTAGCTAAATTATACGAGGTAGACCTCATGCAAAGGTTGTCTGCATTGGTACCTCTCTCTCACGCACGACTGTATTTCGGTTTAAAGGGTGAGAGAGGCAGTGAAATTACAGTGCAATGTGACATTATATCTTCAAGTCATAAAGTTGGCATCGCGCTAGTGATACTACGATATATAGGCCGTGGTGACGCTTATCGGATCACGCGGTCTTTGTTTGGTTAACAACTAGGTCTAATAAAAACAAATAACTATTTGTTTACAATTGTAACACATTTAATAATGTGTGTCAGTATAATGGACGTTATTTTGTTTTAAAAATTACAAAGAAATGTTTTAATTAAATTGCGCTGGCTAGCCTCCCGAGTTCTAGGAGGCTGTGATCTCAGAATTCGCCATACAGGAAGCTGCTGAGTATTGCCTGCGCGGATCCGCTTCAAATGTAAAGTACCTAAAGTTTTTATTAGGGTGGTGCTGTAGGGTATCAGAGAAAGTTGGTTGAGGGTCATTCACCTGTATAGTATAGTCTTATGTCGTTCCCAGGATGCGGAGGCTAAACTAGCGCAAAGTCAGCTGGAGCTGGCCCTGGCGGCGCAGGACGGCCAGCGCCAGGTCGTGCAGGCGCTCAACGACCAGCTCGCGCGACAGCTGGACGAGCTGGTATGTGACATTATTTTTTTACTGACAAGTACTACGGCAAGTTTATTTTTGTGAAGTGGTGGGGATCGAAGTTGGAATGAATACCTTGAAAACATTTTTTTACACGCTTTAAATTAGTTTCAGTTGTATGTGTGTGTATGTTTGTAACCGGCTTATTCGAAGTTGATTTTAAACCACTTTGGACGGACAGATTTAATTGAAACGTTGTACACATATAAAGAAATGGTGCCAATAAAATATTTCGATAAGATTATCTCATTATCCTGGTCAGGATCCTCAGATAATCATAAGTCATATATATCAAAAAATTATAGGCTATATGTTACTCAGGGTGAATGTGAAGAAAGGGTGAAAATCACCGAGGCCCCCAGTTGAATGCATTCACAAAAATTAATTCAAATCGATTCAGCCGTTCAATAGCAGTATAGATACATAACCTAGGTACCGACTGCAGCACCATTTGCCAGACTAATTTGTGTACCTTATTAACTCTCAATGTAAATCTATCCTTGATATAATATTTGTGTATATCTGCTAAACTGTTGTTATTCTAAATACAACTAGACTTAAAAAAAAATAATTTAATTTTTTAATTTTTGTCTATTTTAATTATATTTGAAGTATTTGTTTGTATTAGGCATGTATTTGTTTTACGCAGTACGCTCTTATATGCATGCGGAGCTAGCTAAAAGTATTTGCTACAATCACATTATAATAAGACATCAACGGACGTCCACTGGATACAACCATTGGACGTGCACTGCTGGACATAGGCATACCCAAGAAAGGGTGAATATTGCCCATAATTGCTGCGCTGGTTAAGCATGTTGGCAATTGAGCGCAGCTTTTGCGACAGGGATGCTGCTGCCCATTCTCAACCTGTGCATTTGAGCTACACTGCCTTGGATGGATATATCGCCATCTGTCGGTTTGGTACCTTAATTGCCTCTAACGACACCTGGTACAGAGGTACTATTCTAATAAGCCGGTACCTCACAGCAAAAGGAGTCTGATTAACCCTTGTATTAGACAAAGCGTAATTGTAATTAGATGTTCGTTAGTTTAAATAATAGATATATAATTGTTGTGTGGTGTCTGCCACAGACCACCATCCACCGCGAGATTAACACCGCTCTGCAAACATGAGACGCGGCCTTGCACCCGCCGCCGCCGCCGCCAATATACGCCTCCGTGCAGAAGGTATTCTGGTTTCTATACTTGGAAGTCCACTGTTGGACATAGGCCTCCTCAAGTAAGGGGTCATTGTGCATGGAACTGCACTGTTTCGGATAGATATACCGCCACCTGTCGATTCCGGTAACTTAGTTGCCTCTTACAGGGGAGGTATTGTTTTACCTTGCCGGTACCTCAAGGTAATTAGAAGATTAATGTTATATAATTAATTGAAGCTCATGACTACCGAATCCGCAGATTTATTTTAGATTAATCTATTACTAATATTTTTCTATTTACTGGCAGTAAAATTAGTATCTTTTAATGCAAAAAAAAACAGTAAAATTAAGCAACTATTTTTTATTTATCGCTTGTTTTGAAAAGTCTGACATTCGAGTGTTTATAGTTGCCTACAAGATTGAAGAACTGGCGCTAGTTTCTCAGCACAAAAGGAAATACTAGTAAAACTTTAACTTTAGTAGAAGACACCACAGAGTCTGTATGACTATGGCAGTTCTATCCCCCGGATTGGGAAATCGCAGGTTCGAGTCCCGCCTGACACCTAAGACAAATTAAATTTGGTTTCTAATATAAATATATTCTACCTAATGCTCATGATTTACCAAAATCATCATCATAGCAACATAGAACGTCTATTGTTGGACATGGTATCCCCAGAAAAGGGGGAATATTTGCCCTCAATTGCGGCGCTAGGTAGGTGTGGTGGCAATCGCAGAGCAGCATAGCATTTCGACGAGCTATCTCTGTCCTTTGAATTTGTGATACGCCGTTTCGAACTGTTATACCGCCATCTTTCGGTTTCGGTACCTTAGTTGCTTCTTTTAATACTCGCGTCATAAGGAAAGATATCATTCTACTCTTCCGGTGCCCTGTGGCTTATCGTTGTTATAAAATATTTTTAATTTTAGTGTCCAAAAAAAAGTTTGCTTTCGTTAAATATAATATAGCCTATGCCAGGGTGAAGAGCTGGCATTCTTATTGTGAATTATTCCAATCGGTCGAGCAGATTTTGAGTAAAATGGTATCGGACTCACCCATGACCTCTTTATGGCGCGCGGAATGACCTTTCGCACACTTTCTCGACCCCTATATACTCTTCGTTCTTTGACCCTTGTTGGGCTCTCTCTCTCTCTCTCTCTCTCTCTCTCTCTCTCTCTCTCTCTCTC
>JACJUM010002768.1:12132338-12165465 GCA_020976665.1 Heortia vitessoides
TATAGTAAGATGTTTTCAAAAAGTGTTTATATTAAAATGTATTGACTACATGACGTTTTATAAGTTCTTTACAGTTATTTTAGTTAGCTGGTTTATACGGCTCTAGGTAATCATAGCAGCCGCAAACGGAGCTGGACAAAAGCATTCCTAAGAAAGGGGGAATTAGCCTATAATTGCCGCATTGGGCAACCGTGGTGACAATCGCGGAGAGCGACTTTGCGATAATGATGCTGCTGCCGATCCTTACCCTGTAGTATTTCAGTCAGTTTCTAGATGTCTTCAGTAAAATTAATATATTCCGAAATAATTTGTTTTTACTGAAAATATATAACAATCTTGATTCTTATGGTACCTACTGAATCTAGATGCCGGGGTTTTCTTTAACTTTTGTTATTAAAAGTTAAAATCTTCGTATTGGACATATGATTTCTGAAAGAAAAAATTTAAACACATTTTTTACTGATTTGTAAATCAAATGAAAGCCAAAATAAATAATCTTACATATTCTGTTTCATAAATAATATTCACAACAATACTTTTATAAATACCTTTTCAAAATAAGCAGAATATTGACTTATTTATTTGAAATAGTTTAAAAACAAAATATCTTTTTGAATATATACCTTTTTTTTTGTCTTTAAATAGTCACGAATTTTTAAAAAGTATCTGGATATCACTGGATTCCCTGTGCTCCATCATGGTCGCCACGATGGCTGATAAAGTCCAAAATTTCGAATGTACCGCGGCTAAAAACACAATTTTTCGCCATTACACCATCGATTTCCTACTGCGCATGTCACTTTTCCCGCGCTCAGTCCAGCGTCGCCATCGCGCAAGAAAGCCGCGTGTGGAATTCTACGCGTACAGCCAAGCCACAATTTTAAAACAAAAAAAATCGAACGTCATCGCTCGTGAACTAAAAAGTTGCGATTAAAAAAGTTTTTGCTAGAATTTTTTATTTGTCAGTGTTCTTGTGTTTTACATCGCGTGTGTTTTGGAAGAATGTTTTTTGGGTAAGCATTTTCTTTTGATTATTATAAATCGATCTCACTGAAGCCAACCCCTGTTCGACATTTTTATAAACACATTTAATTCTTCGGATCAGACAGTCGATATTGGATTTTGTTTATTAAAAGTAATTGGATATTTACCCCCAAGAGCACTCCAAAAGTATTAAGTCGTCTCGGCGATACCGTTTCATCTTATTGACTTGTGTATTCCCAATCCCTTATGTGTAGTTTGATACCTTCGCGTCGTATTTTTCAACTAGATGTAAGTATATATTTTATTTCCATTTCATAATCATTTAATATTTATTTGTTGAGATATATTTTTAAATATTTACCTATTTTAATAGTTGTTTCTTTAATACGCCTCCTTGTCTCATGATCTTCTGTTTATAGTTTTCCACTTCTTCTGTTCTCAATGCTAATGAGTCACGCATTTTTTATGTCATATAGTCATATAGAAACTCGATTTTGAAGAACCTGTGTCTTAAAATTAAAAAATTATCAAATTTTACTCAAAGAAAGCTTTCTATTTTTTTCTTAAGTTTACATTTAAATTGACGCTAGTCTCTTCTCTCATCAATATGAATACTAAGTAAAAACTTTTGCAAATATAGTTGACATAATATTAAACAAATAGGTTTTATTAAATATATTTAATTAAATGTAGTACTGCATTAGTCACTTTCTATTTAGCCCATACGTTTAATGGTGTTGGTTGAATACTTAAAAAATGCTATTTTAAATATCTATATAAATTTAATAAATTCGAAAGCATAGCTTCATGCTTTTAAGGCTTTCATGATGAAATCTGGTTTGTGGAAAGCTTGACGTCCGTAGGGAAGATATACGTAATTTGAATTCAAACAACGATCCTGCAGGACGCGATGTAGAATTATATAATAAGATTTAGATTAAGATTATTTAATTTCTTAATTCTTACTAGCAGTGCCCCGCAATAATAATCTTAGTTACTTCTTATAAAATCACCTATCTGACAATTAAAGTCAAGTCAAAAACACCCATTATCAACTCAAAATTCTAGACATCACCACAAAAGACAGACGCCATTAAAAAAATAGCTTTTTATATAAATTTTGTTAAAAGCTGTTATTTGTAATTACAATCAGACATATTATTTTTTTGTATATAGATCAAGCTCTTAATTTCTTATAGCAAGATATCATTCAATACGACAGTTGGACTATCTGCCTCCCGCGGGTTACCGTATGAAACCGATTAAGGGAAATTTCGGTGGTTGATTAATCTACTACTATCCAAAAAGCCATGAGGATACTAAATATGTTCCACAGGAACTATACTTAATTTCTGCTTATAATGTCACTTATGCCCTTCTATAGGGTCTAGGCTATCCAAATTTAATTTCAGGCCCAAAAACTATTTTTTAAGAACTATTTTACAAAACATTCGTTTCTACAATTATTATTCTTTGCTTGAAGTTTTAGTTCCCTGCAGAAAATATTTTAAGACTGACAAACATATTGTGTATGGATTATTGCAGTTATAAAATTTAATACTAGCAATCCGCCATGGCTTCGCATGTATGCAATGAATATAAAAAAATGGTTATTGGTGGGATATCTCTAAAAGTTAGACATACCACCGCGGTATTTTTTGTAGACTTTTCAGGTGTATAATACTATAAAACATTAATTTGATCTATCTCATCCGTTTCAGCAAGCGTTTGCAATGTAATCGCAATAAATGTTTTAATTATGACGTCATATTAAAAACCACTACAATTATTCGTATTTCTCTACTATATTATGCATGTATTATACATACAATCTTCTTGAATCACACAATCTATAAAAAATCTCCATCAAAATCTTTTGAAGATCTAAACAAACTCTTGTTTTATACAATGTAGTAATGTTTGGGCAACCGTAAACGTCAAACTAAAATAAACCGCGTTTTAAAGCCGTTAATATTAATATTATTGTTAAAAACATCCGTTAATCCGTTTTGATGTGAAAATCAACAAACAGACGTACACATTAGCATTGTTATTTTATTACAACGATTGTGTTGAGTAATTATATTATTGTGTTGATAATTTCCACACGTTTCTTATCAACTACGTGCCCTAGTTACGATAATGTACAATTTATAATCTTACACGGAACAACCCTATGGATCTTAAGAATATTTGGCTTGGAGCTCCCAAAGGAAATGACAAGCAATTGATAGATTTAGTATTTTATTTCTTGGAGGCCGTGAACCGTGGAGTACCAACTGAGTAGAGTAGGTACCTCCTTGTGTCAGGTACCTTAAGAGACGATTGAGGTGCCAAAACCGACAGATGGCGGTATATCCATCCGAAAAGTATAGCTTAAATGCACAGGGTGGGGATGGGCAGCGGCATCCTCGTCGCGAAGTTACGCTCTGCGATTCCCACCACGCCTGCCCAGCGCGGTAATTATCGGCAAAGATCCCGCTATCTCGAGGAAGTCTATGTCCAACAGTGGATTTCATATGGCTGATATAATGATGATTCCCTGAAAGGCTAGAGTTGCCGAAGGACGCGACTGGACGTAACCATTCGGATAAAGTTGAAGGTGGTAAGCTAGTAATATTAAAAAAAACTATCCTTTTTTAATGTAGGGTATAAGTCTTTCTAGATGTTACATACCTCTTACAAAGGTCGTCTGCAATGGTACCTCACTCTTACCTATGATGGCATTGCTGTTTAAAGGGTGAGAGAGGTAGTGAAAATACTGAGTAAATGTGACTTCAAGTAACAAGGTTGGCAACGCGCTTGTGATATCCTTACAGTCACGAGGACTGTATGCTTGTCTATCGACTTAGTATCATAAAAAAAGTATATTCAACACCCAGACACAAAACAAAGCCAAGAATATATCAAGTCGTTTTACATAGTGCATGTCTTATTAACACGGTTTATGATATTCAGCGTGTCACTCACATGTCAGGGCCCATTTTCGCAATTAATTTGTCAATGTCACTCACGGAGCGTAATTAGTTGGAACTAGCTGCCGCCTACGGTTTCGCTCGCGTGGTGCCGCGGAATATTTTCAAAGGCAAACGGTAGTTTCCAACCGTGGTTGACATAATGGTATACATTTTTAAAATTGTAATAATGTTAAATGTTCATGAGGTAGACCTCATATAGAGAACGTCTGCATTGGTACCCCACTCTCACCTATTTCTACCGCTAAAATAAAGAATGATAAAGGCAGTGAAATTACCGGTTAAATGTAACATAGTATATACAGTTTACAAGGTTGGCGTCACGCTAGTGATATCTTTGTGATGACATGGGCATCTATAGGCTGCGGTCACGTTTATCATCAAGCCGACTATATGCTTGTTTGCTAACTTCATTATATACAAAAAATACTTATTCTATTAATAGCTATAAATAAAAATAGTACTAAAACTTCTAGGATATAATACCTACCTAAGAAAAGGGAGACCTTTTCTTAGGGAGGTCTATGTACAGCCGTAGATTTTCAATGGCTTATTAATTATTTAAATTAAATAATGTATAGTTCCTCTACTGTGTGATATTCGTAACACAAATGATTTGAGCTACTTATCTTGGAATCAGGTTAATGAACGTGATATCATGTGAATTTATTTAATGTAAAAAATTATCTTTACCGATTAACATGTTGAATTATATTTTCTAACAAAGTGTAATCCTGACCTAACAAGAAACAATGTAAACAAGATTTGTATTCTTGTAAGTTTGTAACCAATAATCTCAAAAACTTTTCGACTGATTTCAAAAACTCTTTCACTATTTATCATCTTCTTCTTCTTCTTAAGGTCTTCCTAAGAAAGGAGAAATTGAGGATGACCACGCCGTCCGCCGTCCGCCGCGACCGACCATAATGACCGCGCTAGGCAAGAGTATTGGCAATTGCACTGTTCACCTTTAGCGATAAGGTTCTTGCTGCCCATCCCCACCCAGAGCATTCAAGCTACACTGTTTAGTTGAATATACCGCCATCTGTCAGTTCTGGTATCTCAGTCGCCTCTTGCGACACCTGGCACAGCGGGAGGTACCTACTATTCTACTCTGCCAGTGCTTTACGGCTATTTGACTATTAGAAACTTACATCGTCTGCAAATAGCTTATGCTATATTTTACCCCCGTTTATCACAGCATGGGTAAAATTGCGGAACGCTACTATTTTGAAATAAAACTACAAATAACATATAATGGTGGAATCATCATCATTCCCGCCGCAGGACATCCATCAATATCGTGTAACCATGGTCAAATCTAGAAATATCATCGTCAACATATCAGCTATTGTAAGTCCGTTGCTGGACATAGGCTTCTCCAAGAAAAGAGGATTTTTGCCCATAATTGCCACGCTGGGCAAGCGTGTTGGCAATCGTAGAGCACAGCTTTCATGACGGGGATGCTGCTGCCCATGCCTGCCCTGTATATTTGAGCTGCATTGTTTCGGATGGACCGCCATCTGCCGGTTCGGGTACCTCAATCGCCTCTTACGACACCTGGTGCATTGGGAGGTACTATTCTACTCTACCGGTACCTCACGGCAAGAAATAGATCTTTGTTGCCTAATAAAGTCGCACAGGGTATGGTGCTGCCCACTTCCTCTCAAATATTATTTCAGATGTATATACCGTAGTCTGTCGGCTTGTAGCAAGAAATCCTATTTTACTGCCTGTTTACTAAAATAATTAACGTGAAAGTTTGGTATGACAGTTTACCAGATCTAGATGAAATATGGCGCAGAAATTCTTAATAGTCTGTAATAAATAGGTTAGTTTTTGTAATCATTAAACATAATCCTTGGAAAGATCTGGTTTTATATTTTCTCTTATCTAAAGAATCAGTACACATTTTTGCTAAGCTGCCATAAATATTTTACAACATATAACTATATTTTATCCCAGAATAATGACATTTATTTATTTATTATAGGTTCGCCTACACATCATTGACATACCTATTTATAATACGTACATACATCACGCCTGTGTCCCATCGGTGTAGGCAGAGACTATGGATCTCCATTTGTTACGATCGTGGCATACCTCTCTTGCTTCTCTTACTCGCATTAGTCCTTTATACACGTTCGTTTATTCTTGGTATATATCTCTTCTATCTGGTTAAAATATGTTCGCTTCGGTCGTCCTATACCAACTCTTTTATTTACTTCCACTCTACATATTTGTACATTCCTCAAACCACCACAACATCATCTTTTACACCACATCGATCTCTTATCACATTATTCTTTAATCTATCTCTCAAACTCACACCATACATACTTCGAAGTTCTCTCATTTCAACAGCATTTATTCTACTGGCGTGCTTCTTCTGCCATACCCAATATTCACTACCAAATGTCAATGTTAGAACCAACACATCTCTATGAACAGCCATAATTCAATATAAGAATGAGGGATCGAATGATATAAAGCAAAGATCTCGTGAAAGCCGCGGGCGGAAACCTAGTTTGTAATATTGAATTTAATATCTTAGTTTATAAATCTTGAATTATCAATCTGAAAAGTGATTAATTGAAATTCAATCAGTAAAATTTAATTTCGTCTATAATCCGTTTTCAAACCGTTAAAGTTGAAAGTTGATTTATTATATGCGCTGAAAGTTGGAGGGTTAAAATACATTTATGAACGCAACGTTAAACAGAGATAACTTAATCTCTGTATGTAGAATGTTGGCGTACTTAAGCTCAGTAAAATTTAGTTCAATTCTTGCATCGACTTGTTACTGCTTAGTTTGTACTGTTCTTGTTTGTAATGTAGACTTGTGAAATTCTTGATTCTATGTAAGAATTGTCTTATTTCAATATTAGCAGTGCCCGCATTCGCTCCTATTGGTCTCAGCGTAATGTTATATAGAATAAAGCCTTCCTCTATAAATGGACTGTCCAACAAAAAAAGAGTTATTCAAATCGGACCGGTAGATCCTGAGATTAGCGCGTTTAAACGAACAAACAAACTCTTCCGCTTTATAATATTAGTATAGATATATATTATGCCAGCAGCATGCAAGGTTTCCGCGTTATGTTGAGAAAAAGAGTAGGGTAGAGAGTAGTAAGTTTGAGAGGTGATTCTTGAAAATATATTTTACACGTGTTTTATGATATTTAATGAAGAGCCTTTAAAATGAATTTCATTCAAATTAGTCAATAAATCAGCAAAGTTACATGCAAATTTGCAGAACCGTTTTAAGGGGGTGACTTATCAAGAATCCTTTGTTAGGTACTGCCCTATGCAAAATTTAAAGTTTCTAACATTTATAGTTTAGACCCTGCGATGATTTAGCTTGTGCTATGTGTTACGTAATTTAGCGGAAACAAGCGATAGCATCACTTCAACATGTCTACTAAGGTATTAATAGTATAATTGGTAGTGTTTTTCTTTAGAAAAGAAAGAATGCAGGTTCGATTCCAGACAAAAACAGATTTTCTGTCTCGTAAAAACATATTGAATGTTTATTTTTTTATTCATGTTTAAACATTGCAAGCCCAATCAATTTGAATGGATAATTAAATTCGATACCGTAATTCAGCACAGCCCTAACGAATACGTATTCAACCTACATCACAACAGAATACAAAACTGGAATACAGCGGTTGTATTCGTTCATTACGAGGTATTTTATTCGCGACGTAATTTTACTAATGGATCGTCCCTAGGGCCGGCCTATTGTATGTCATCGATGTATTTACCGGGGTTGCTATAAAACGCTGTATATTTATTTGACAATGCTTCGTTTTGTTTAAAAGGTTCTATCACTATATATCCACCGTCAACTATAAAGCATTTCCCCAAGATATCACTATAGGTAAAATAGTTTGTCAAAAAACTAGAGTGATGAGAAGGAGTTACGAGCGAAAGAGTATTAGAAGAACGGAGATTACGTTTGTAAGAAGAAGACAGGAATTGGAATCTGTCTTTCAAGTAAATTGGTGCGTACGGATCAAAAAGTGATGAAATGGTAATGGGAAATATGATCGTATTTACGCAAACCGAAAATGAAACGAAGACAGTTGTTTAATAGACGATCCAATTAATTAAGGAGTTCTTGAGAGATATTAGTGCAGCACACGTCACCATAGTCAATTATGTAATAACCAAGGATTGAATAAAATGGGTTTCAGTTTTGGTTGGAAGAAAATGTTTAAATCGATGGAGAGCACGAAGCGTTCCAGTAACCTTACTGCTGATTTCATGAACATGTGTATCCCAGGTTAAGGAAGAGTCGATAAATAGGCCAAGATTCTTAACGCATGTGCTGTAGGCACTCATACAAAGGAGCACATACAAAGGTCTTCTGCATTGGTACCGCACACTCGCTTATTATAAACTTAATTATAAATGGCAGTTTTCGCATTGCTGTGTTCCAGTTGAAGAAGGGAGTACTGGGTAAGGTAGCATAAAGCCTTCAAACCACAACGCAACGCGTTGGCAACGCGTTATTAATATCCTTGTGATATTATGAGTGTATTTAGGCTGCGGTTCTTTATATTAAAAAAAAACCCGTAAATAATGTTTGTCCGTGCCGTGGGGTACCAGCATAATAGAATAGTATCTCCCTATGTGCCAGGTGTAGTACCGACCGAAACCGACAGATGGCGTTATACTCATCCTACAAGCGTGACTCAAATGCAAAGGGTAAAGATGGGCAGCAGCATTCTCGTCTCGCCACCACGCCTGCCATGCCTGGCAGTTCTGGGCATAACCCCCTTCTTGGGGAGGCCTATGTCCAGCAGTGGACGTCTTATGGTTGATACGATGAATGTTTGTCCGGGATGCACTGATTAAAGTATTGAACCAATTTAAATACAATGTTGCTCAATGTACAGTATGATCCAATTTTGGAGATAAGATAGTTTGCCTTAATTTCTTGTCGGAATATTTTCATTTTATTGTTAGATATAGATTATAACAGATAGTTGTGTAAGGTAATTGAATAAGTATCCAATCATTATATTAGCCAAAAAAAGTCAACTTTGGACAATAAAAAAGATTTTTGCCATAATTGTCATGCTGGGCAGGCGTGGTGGCAATCGCGGACCGTGATCGCGACATCGAGGATGCTGCTACCCATCCTCACCTTGTAGTATTTAAACTGCACTATTCCGGACAGTTTAAATGGTTCAGTGACATACTCACGTATAGTATTATATATATAAAGACTTGACCTCCACTGTTACAGGTGGGCATACCGCCATCTGTCGGTTCAGGTACCTCAGTCGCCTCTTACGACACATGGTACAGGAGGTACAATTTTATTCTGCCGGTACCTCACGGCTATAAGTATCCAATACTACCCATATAATTAAGTCACGGTTTCTAGCAATACTATAAAAAAATATTAAAATTAAAGTTAAGCAACTGTAAATGATAATAATAACATTACATATATATTCAAACCTTAGTGTGTGTAGTAGTGTATAACACTTTTTCCGTTTCAAAATAACTCCAATTCAGTAGTGTCCGTGGTGAGTTCTAGGGCTTCTATCAACGTACAATCTTTAAGAATACAAATACTGGCTACTTTATTGTAAATATTCGTGCTAAACATTTAAAAGTACATCGTTTTCTTTTTATAATATTAGTGTTAATATAGCAAAAACTCTATAAAGATCCAAGGGGTTTCTGTAACCTCCATTGCTGATGGAGGTCCCGTCAACCCAACCAAGGTGACATGTAGCCTTTATCAGCCTTTCTTGCCTCCTTTCTGGCGGATTGCATAAGGTGACTGCAAAAAAAATATTTTTGGATACAACCAATGGTAGCAGATTAATTTATTACAACAAATGAAAATACTGTTTCGTTAAGTATTTAATCAATCAGAAAAGAGGCAATTTAAACTGATGTCGATCAAATTCCTACCTCGTTTGGAGTGTGTTACGGGCGAAGGTACTTTGAATGAGTTAGAAAACAAGAGCGAGATGGTAAGCGTCACCGCAGCCTTTACACGCTCGTGTCATCACAAGGATAATAGGCGATAATATTGACGGGTCCATTGGCGTAGATGGTAATGATCGCCAAAAGTCGTGGCTTCGATCTGCACTTACGACAAATATTTATATGATAATATTTATGTTTGTTCTGTGTCTAGGCGTTAAATATTAAAAAAGTATTTTCATGATTCCTGAGTCTGATGTCAACGTATGAGATGTCGCGTGAATTATATAACCTTTTTACA
Organism: Heortia vitessoides; assembly: GCA_020976665.1. Taxonomy (NCBI): domain Eukaryota; kingdom Metazoa; phylum Arthropoda; class Insecta; order Lepidoptera; family Crambidae; genus Heortia; species Heortia vitessoides. The sequence goes on from JACJUM010002768.1 coordinate 12,142,554, forward strand.
GAATTTCATTAATTAACTACAAAATCACCAAAGGTTCATACTAACTTTGCACTCCCGTTGGAACCTTAAAGGGGGTAAATTTTCAGAAATGGTTTCTTAGTGCTCCACTGCGTTATAAAAAGAAGCCTTGTGCAAAATTTAACTTTCTAACCCTTATAGTTAAGGTGCTTCATTGATATTTCAGTCATAAGACTGATTATTTCAACGAGCGAGTTGCGAGGAAATGATGGTTATATAAACACGTTTTAAATGAAGAAAGATAGTGAAATGACCATGGTTTCCTTGCAACTCGCGTACATAACCTTAGTATAATTCGACTGCATGCAACCGCGTGCGGTCCCGAGGCCAATTCTGTCTCTAGAATACAAATGCAAAAATGTCCATTATAAAGAGAAAAGTACTCGCAAAATATTCCAAATGCGTTTTTGATTTCAATGACCGTGTTTACGAGATTTTACGTGAGAACAGTGTTTTAACGAAAATGCGGTGAGGTACCGGTAGAGTAGAATATTACCTCCCACTGTACTATGTGTCGAAAGAGCTTATTAAGGTACCAGAACTGCTAGAGGGGTGTGTATCCATCCTTAACAGTGCAGCTCACATACACTGGGCGGGGATGGGCAGCAGATTGCTCCATCGCGAAACCTGAGTCTTGCGATTACCAACACATTTGGCCAGCGCGGCAATTTTGAACAAAATTCCCCCGTTCTTGGGGAGGCTTGTCCTTCTAATGGCTGGTATAGTGATAATGATGATGAAGGTGGTGAAGAAGAAAACTACAATAAAGTAGCCATTGCCCACAATTTTCTTTCATTACATAGTATACCAGGTATATGTAAACAAAAACAAATTCTTATTAAAGTTGTGGTAGAATTTTGAAAATGTGTTTCAAGTCCTTCTTTTTGTTTTATTTTTGTTTAACGATCTATTTCTGGGCTAGCTTGTTGTAAAATCCAAGACGGGGCATGTAAGCCATCTCATGCATTGTTATATGAAAATTGTAAAACAATAACTGATGTTATTTTGCTTTCATTTGAAAATCCGTAAAATTAGGTTATTCATAATTAATTATCTACTTTCTCCACGAAATCCTTATTTTATATCTCATCTCTGAGGAATCCTTTTCTTCGACAGTAATATTTTGTAAAAAATCGTGCCTATTCCTTAGAGAATAGCCAGATACATCACGCAGGATTTTTTTTTCAAGATATACAATAGCCTTTGCTTTATTCCAGTCTATTGATTATCTCTGCGTTAAATTTCATCCCGATCTGTTGAGCCATTCGAACTTGAAAGAGTGACAAACATACATCCACATGTGGTAGACCTCATAGAAAGCCTGTATTGGTACCTCAATCTCAACTACTGCTACCGCCAAATAGCATTGCTGTGTTCTGGTTTTGAGGGTGAGAGAGGCAGTGAAATTACTGGGCAATGTAACTAAAATATCTATAAATTACAAAGTTGGCAATGCGCTATAGGCCGCGGTGACGCTCTGCAGACTGTACGTCTGTCTGTCGACCTGGTCTTATCATCACGAATAATATTAGATGAGTTTTTGCTATTAGTTGAGCAAAAAAGTTAAATAAACTGCGTTTTAAAGTCGCAATTTTTTTTTAAGACAGCGTTTTATTGTGACACCCAATTGTCACACGCAAATGCCAGTGAGTGCTTGTTGTTCGCATCATAGCACGAGTCTTAATTTGGTGCAAATGCTGGAGGTTTCCCTGCGACCCGAATAGCGCGCTGAACATGCATTGTGCAACAGAATGCGGGCAACGTGAACAAGAGTATTTCTTTAATATTGCTCGCAAGCTGGTGAGATTAAGTATTTGCATCCATATGCAAATATTCATGACGTGATCTAATTTAATCTAACCCGACATACTTCAGTGTCTCAAATTGAAAGTCTTCGACCAATGTCTGTTACAGCGATGACTTATGGCAGCGAAACATGGTCTCTAACTATAGTCATTTATCATCATCATCATATCAGCCATTAAAAGTCTACTGTTGGACATAGGCCTCCCCAATAAAGGGAGTATGTTGCCCATAATTGCCGCGTCGGGCAAGCGTGTTGGCAATCGCAGAGCGCAGCTTTCGCGACGGGGCAGCTACCCATCCCCGTACATTTGAGCTGACATTTTTGCATGGATATACCGCCATCTGTCGGTTCTGATACCTTACTCGCCTCTTACAACACCTGGTACAGGAAGAGGTACTATTATACTCTGCCAGTACCTTACGGCAGGGCTGATATTATGATGATTAATTAAAACAAAAAGAAAGTATTTGCACGGTTTCATTTCTTATTAGTAAAATCAAATAAAGACTCGTTTTCAGTTTTTCTTTCTTTTAGACATCATTTTGAAAGAGACAAAGATGAGTTTAAATCTGTCCCCCCTTAAGTCGTAGGGGTAACAAAGTTGTAAACCTAGGTTACGAACAACGACTGAGCTGTTCTAGACCTGCGCGTCTTAAATATACGGAGATATCGTTATAAGGCGAAATTTCCCGATTCAGCTTTAAAGGTAATAGTTGTCATCGGAAAATAGTACAAATGTATGCCAGAGAAATGTGCTGTAATTCTGGCGAAGCAGTTTCTGCCAAAACGCTGGATCTTCGGATTATATTGAGGATTTGGTTCGTAACAATTTATGATAAGATATCCTACATTTAGATAATTCCAGCCGTGTGGTACCGGCAGAGTAGAATACCCTCTCCACCAGGTGTTGTAAGTGGCAACTAATGTATCAGTACCGACAGATGGCAGTGTATTCATCCGAAACAATGCAGTTAAAACGCACAAGGCAAACGCAAATTATGGGCAAAAATACTTATGTCCAGCAGTGGACTTTCATGGCATGATGATGATAATGATGCTTTAATGAACGATGTGTGGTTTTATAGATGTGACTTGTGTAGATTTTGTGAAATAAAACAAATATATATATATATATATATATATATATATATATATATATATATATATATTAAGGGCATATCAAATTACGGCCATCCCTAAAATATTTCGGGGTACTACTGCTCATAATTGCCACACTGGGCATACTTTTGCTAAATCGGTATAGAGTCAGCATAAAGTCAGGAAACGAGCTAATGGTTGCTTGTTTGTATACATAACTGCAGCCAATAGACGCTCGTATATGTCTCTAGCTTGTCGCCCTGTGAATTTAAGATACCGTGTCACTAACCAGTAATTTCACTGCCTCTCTCAACCTTTAAAGTGAAGTAATAGGTGTGATTAAGATACCAATACAGGTGACCTTTTTAAAACCTCTGTTGTGCCATAAATTGCTACGTTCAGAATATATAGATAGTATGTTCCAAAAATAAACAAAATGGCGGAAGGCCTAACCTTCAGATGCGAGAGGTGTTTACTGGGTGGGCGAATAAATTTGCGTGGCGACGCTGGCAACGTCTGATAAACAACTTCGACACACTTAGATCTCCACACTCGAGTAACACCGCCATATAAATAAACTAGCAAAGCCCCGCGGTTTTAACCGCGTTAAGTTGCATAAACTTTCATACTAAATTGGCACCTCCCATTTAGATGGTGAAACATTGTAGCTCAAATACAATAGTGTGAGCTTGGGCAGCAGCATTCCAGTCGCGAAGATACGCTATGCCATGCGATCTCCTCCACGCCTACCCTGCGCGGCAGTTATAGGCAAGAGTGTCTCTTTTTTGGGGAGGCCTATGTCCAGCGGTGGGCCTGCTTTGGCTGCAGTTATGGTATTACCCATATCCCCCCTATTGCAACCATTCCATTGAGCTACGCTTTTTAGAGAGTATGGTATGGTATATACACTTTAAATCATCTGTCGGTTCCAGTACCTCAGCCGCCTCTTACCTGGTACAGGGGAGAGTACTATTCTACTATGCCGGTACTCAATGAGTACACCTCCCTTTATTCAGGGTGCTCTTAGGTAACATATTTATGTTAGCTAGAGTAGTATTATTTTATTATGCAGTCAAGTTGAGGTAACATAAAGTAAATGTTACTTATGAGCATCCTGAATAGGGGATAGTATATTCATAGGGTACCGACAAATTAGAATAGTACTTTTCCCTGTACCAGGCGTAAAAAGTGACTGAGGAGCTGGAATCGACAGATGGTGGTATAGTCTCCCTAAACAGCGTAGCTCAATTGCAATAGGGTGGGGAAGTGCAGAAGCATTCATTGCAGTGCAGTCTTACGCCTGGTACAGGGGAAAGTTCTATTTTCTATGCCGGTACCCAGTGAGTACACCTCCCTTTATTCAGGTTGCTCTTAAGTAACATATTTATGTTAGCTAAAGTAGTGATATCCTTGTGATATTACGAGTGTCTATAGGCTACAGTGATGCTTCTTATCACGCTTGCTTGATAGTAAGCGTCACTGATGCTTATTAGTCAAAATAGTGTAATAAAAAAATATATCATTACGATGTTACCCCTTGAGAATCCAACTCCCTAACGTGGCAGTTATGAGCAAAACTCCGTTGGAAGTTCGGTTAGTATGAAATATGAAAAAAAGGTAGTATAAAATTATTACAACTTGAGATATAGAAGATAACATATATCGACACAATGTCTGCCGAGGATTTGGTCTACAAATAGCTGATGTAACATTACAAAAGCTGTGTCGAGCTGCCGTCGGCGATATACTCGGGCGAACGGGACTTTTGTGGCATTATCCTTTTTAATGGAAACCTTTAGTTCGTACAATTGGTAGCTTGCTATTATTATTTATCTAAACTAATATCATACTGGGAAATATCTGATTGTTTATGTTTTAACTCAAAACTATCACCATCGTCATCATCATACCAGCCGTAAAACTTCTACTACTTGACATACCTGACATGCTATCCATAATCGCTGCAGTAGGCAAGCGTGTTGGCAATCGTAGAGCGCTGCTTTCGGAGGGATGCTGCTGCCCATCCCCGCCCGTTGCATTCGAACTACACTGCTTCAGATGGATGGATGATGGATATCGGTTCTGGTCCCACAGTCACCTAGTACAGGGAGAGGTACTATTCAACTCTGACGGTACTTAAAAACCATTTTATTTTTATATCATATCGACAAACAAACTTACAGTCCTAGTAATAGCAAGCGTCACCGCAGTCTATAGACCCTCGTAATGTCACAAAGATATCACTCACGGGTTGCCGACCTTGTGGTTTGAAGATATTATGTCACATTACCCAGTCATTTATCTGCTTTTTTGTCCCTTCAAACCGGAACACAGCAATGCGAACACTGCTATTTGTTAGAAGAAATAGGTGAGAGAGAAGTACTAATGCAGACGACATTTTTATGAAGTCTATTTTAAGTAATAGCCGGTACAGTTCGATTTTAAGAAATCGTTACTAAGGTCTATTCAGTGTCATAAGTTACATTATATTACAAACCAAATACAGATCAATACCTAAAATATTACAATGTAAGCAAGATCATTAATCTTTTATTTTAATAAATAAAAACATTACGACAGCATAAATCTTGCTCCTCTGTTTTTTACTTAGAGTAGGTTACTTAATTAAAAAGGACCAAGCTATATTTTTTTCCTTTATTCTTACGGGAAAAGAAGAAACGTGGTTCGTTGCATGCGTGAGATAAATATAAATGGAGACCACGTACCGGTGAGCGCAGCGTGGGACGCGCACCCACAAGGTGGATAGGCGCTTAGATTAAAACTAAAGGATCGCGCTGGTCGTTGCAGCATACGATCGGCCCTATTTGAGATCACTGGGACAATTATAGGCAAACAGCAGTGGATGTCTTGCGGCCGATATGATGATGATGACGATTGTGTTTATCTTAATATGGCTTAAGCATTAATATTTATTATGCCTTATATTTTAGCTGACAAAGTAATATGGTACTTTTAGGCACCCTGAATATAGGATGGAATACTCATTTGTCATCATCATTATAATACCAGCTATTAAAACTCCACTGCTAGACTAATGCCTCCCCAAAAAGAAGGCTTTTTGCCCATAATTGCCGCCGCCCATCCCCGCCCACCCCCGCCCAGTGTATTTGAACTGCACTGTTTCGGACGCATATACCGCCATCTGTCGGTTCTGGTATCTTAGTTGCCTCTCACGACACCCGGTGCATTGGAAGGTACTTTTTTCTAGTCTATCGGTACCCCACGTAATAAATAATAATAATCATTTCTCACAACATCTTATACATTGGGAGTATTCCGTAAAAAGTTGCTTAAAGCACTTGTGATACGGACATCGGACAACATAGGAGTCTTATATACTACTCAAATACATATATTTGACACCCATACACAGAACAAACAGAAATATCACAAAGCTTATAACAAATTCTTTGTTTTTCTGTTCTGGACAATTATTTTATTAAGTATGTAACTAATTAAAAAGACTGTCACACCAAAGAGCGGGTCCAGCAATACAGGCTTGAGTCGCGGAGCAACATCGGTAATCCGTTCGTGTCTTGAGGCATTATATTCAAGAGGATCCCTAGTTGACAGGGATGGCGGGATATTTAATATTTTTATTATATTACTAAGCTGGCAAGAAAGCTTACGGACTGCGTGATCAACGCGCGGTCCGTAGCCTTTACATGCTCGTTTCATTAATAAGACTTGCGAGTCTCTAATCTTACTTGAACATATTGTGTTACATTACCAAGTAATTTCACTACCCACCTTTAAGTGAGGTGGGTAGTGAAACTTTACTGACAAACCTGTAAGCTAAGTAATTACTATTAAATTACGTCCAGAAAATTATTATGCGGACTGTATGTGACTAACAAAAAAATCGTGCATCACGTTAAAGAGGGGATGAAATTTTAAATGGGACGGTTCGCAGTTTTCAAGGTAGGAGGTAAAAATTTTATGCAGGCAAAGCCACAGGCATAAGCTAGCGTAATATAATCCAAATGTATCTTAACCAGGAATCAAACCCCAGGCGTTGCGTCCTTGCGTCTAAACGCTTCGCTACACCACCGATTGTCATGACATTCATAACACAATTTCCATACAACCAAGATATTGGCTTCAGGCCCAAGGCCGCGTATAATTGCGATCCAGGGTTTCGCTATAAAAAAACCATTCCGAGCGAGGCCGGCCTTTATTGCTATCCCGGACTTTGGGGGGTCCGCAGTTTGGGAACGACTAACGCCGTCAAGGAATATCTTGGCATGCGATTTGAACCCGGAGTTTCGTTGTTTTTTACATGCATATATTATTACATTACTGTGTTTACAGCAATGCAATTATTTATTTATTCATTCATTCAAAATTCACAGTTTATTTTCTATATAACAAGATATATATCTAAACTTACAGAAAATTACGGGCTTTATATATATTTTTGTTTTTAACAATAATTAATTTAGACAACATCTAGTACATTGATCTGATACCAAATTAAGTCTAATTTGTATTACGGACATCAAACAACAAGGAATTACAAATGGAACACGTAAATACGTGTATTCAACACCCAGACATAGAACAAACTCAAGTATCGTCATATAAATATTTGTCCTGGGTTTCATTTCATCATTACCATATGCGTCCTGTTCTGTCCTGTTTGTGTAAACAAAATGGCTAAATAAATAAACAATATTATAGATAATAAAAGCACAGCTAATAAAAAACAAAATAATTTTACGCAAACATTTGTTTTTGGATGGCCAAAATACAATTGTAAAGAGCTAAGAAGATAAATTGCTAATTATTTTATTTATGCAGTAGATCCTAAAAATCTGACAAACTTTTTGCATAGTGCTCTCGGACTTCCAATTTTGTAGGATAGAATTCCTACCTACTGAACCATACATACATACATCAATCGTGGTCTTTTATTTACATTATCTTTACAAGATATGGGAAATCATGTAAAGGAGGAACAGGAATGGTCAAAGGATAGAGCCCTGTTGTACACCCATTGAAGCCTGTGATCCCGGTGATCGCCCTCTGTACTTTCTTCTATGAAAGTATGATTGTAACAACCCTGTGGGGTTACAACCCCATAGTGGCGTAGTTTTCTAACCATTGTTTCATAGTGCACACAATCAAAAGTTTCATTTTATGTCATCGATCACAATTTTTCGTATTTTCCTCAATTTCAATCACCATTCCTTTCGTCTTACTTACATTCACTTTTATAGCTTCCCTTTAAAAGAAATGATTAATGATCACTATCTCTTGGAACTCTTCAGCTGACTATGCTAACAGTACTTGATCATCAGAGAGTACATTTGATAACCCATTTATACTTAAACCAGATTTACCGTCTTTTAAATTAGACAGACAGTTTCAATAAAACTTAACCAAATAATAGTAATATTATCAGTATTACTAAGAAAATTGGTCGAAATAATTGCCTATACTTGGAGGGTCCCTCCCTTAAAGAAGTTAATCGCTCCGTCAGTTTCTTTTGTGATTTAATCTAAATATATTAAAGTTAGATTTGGTAAATTGACACGTAAAAGTAATTCATACACAATTTACGTTTGTTTCGAAATGAGTACTTAGACTACATGAGGTAGACCTCATACAGAGGTCGACAGAGGTCGTATGCATTGGTACCTCACGTTCATATATAGCGGGTGATATCCTTGTGATACTACGAGCGTCGTTGGGTTGCGGTGATACTTACTATTACGCGAATTTGTTTATCGACTAGTTCTAATGAAGAAATATGTTTGTTTTATGCCTTGTGACTTTAAATGTTTGGCCACAGTGCAAAGTAATTCCTCCCTGCCTCTTTCACCCTTCAAACCGGAACATAACAATGCGTGCATTGCTGTTTGATGACAGAAATAGATAAAAGTGAGTTTCCTTTGTACAAACATATCAAGGAAAATTATTGTTTAAATTAAAAAAATATATATATGGAATTTCAAAGTCATTTATTCAGTTAGGGTATCTAGAAATTTAGACCAAAATTATAAAATATAAATGTTGCTCGTTGGTTTATACACTATACTTTGTATTTTTATTAGAACCCTCTATAAGAATACTTTATGATAACGAGCCGGAATGTAGCATAGATTTAAGATTTAATTATGTCACAGCAGAAAAAGATCTAATGGTTTTGGGGGGGGGGGGGGGTGTTCTGATTATGTCTTGAATCCCGTTAAAGAAGTTACAGCAAGTGATTTAGCGATACCAAGGGTCGATCGACAACAGATGCCGGTATAGAGCTTATTAAAAATATTTTTGTTGCCTGGGAGGATTCACAGGATGGATCTTCTGTGAATTATCCAAGGCATTTGATTTTGTGCGCCACGATATTGGTCAGGAAATTACACCACTATGGAGTTGGAGGATCCTCTTTAAGTTTATTTGAATCTTACCTCCAAGGTAGAATTCAAATGGTAGATGTGAATGGAAGTTGGTCACCTGGGTCATTGGTTTTAATGGGCTTACCACAAGGTTCAATATAAGGCCCTTTACTTTTCCTTATATACATTAAAACTAAAGACTGCAAAGATAAAGTTTTTATTGCATGTGATATTTCCCTTTTATCTCAAATGAAAAGACAACAGGCTCTTTGTGAAGATGTAAACAACACTATATCGAAAGTAGTGCAATGGCTTTAAGTTAACAATTTTTTACTTAATTAAAAAAAACAAAATGTATCAAACTTGTTATACCAAATGTTAAACAAATAGATTCGTGCATAGTTGTTAAGAATGAGGAGCTGGATATAATCAACACTATAGGGTTCTAGGTCTTACCCTGGACAGCCAGCTACCACAGTGACCTCATATACTTGATCTCGCTAATAGAATTAGTTCCGCAACTTTTGCAATACCCAAAATCGTCAATTAACAGACGTAGACACAGCTCGCCTATTTTATTAGAGAGGTTTTTCGTATAATTTATAAAATGACTCGGAAGAAAGAAATATTAAAAAAAATTAATATCAACTGTAAACAGTCAGTATGGATATGAAAATATTAGGTATGTCTATAAAAGCCTATGCGTGTTTAAGAAAAACTGTAATATACATAATACATACGAGACATAAATATAAGCTCGTGCTACAAGGCTTCATAAAATAAATATCTTATTCAAGGGTTAGTATATAATGTTAGTAGTATTATGTATGTAATACAATTTAGTTCTACATATTTCTGAATTTCAATTAATCTAATTATTATTTTTGATAATTCGAAAGTGCTTGTAATGGGCCTTCTTGTATAAAGAATGTTTTGTTTTGATTTTATCTGACTGCTAGATATCTCTAAACTGTTGATGGTTAGGCAGACAGGGTGAGTGACAAATATAGAAACTGACTAGTTATAATTTGAAACTACTGATTCAAATTGAATGAAATTAACCGTGATTATATTATGCCTGATTGGTTACTGAAAATTTAAGCTTCTAGTTTTATACAGAATAAAGTTATAGAGGGATAAATTTAGCCTGAACTGCTTAAAAAATACGCACTTGGCGGGAGCATAACCGTGCCTCCAGATAACACACAAAAATAACATATGTAAATAACCATATTAGGATCTACGACTTCTACAGTTGTTCAAATAAAAAATCTCTGAACAAGCTGCCTGTTCAAATCTTCCTTAAAGAATTCGAAATTTCGATAAATTTGCGAATAAATGGCAATGTTTCTAGAAATGTGGGAAATATATTAATTTGAGTTTCTTCAATCTAGAGAAGTCTTCAATCTAGAGGTGCGATATGATGGGCCCAAAGTTAAATGTTATGGCTGCTAGAAGTAAAAAGCCTTTTATTCATCAAACAACTGAGCGTATAACATTTATTTGTATTGGTGCTGGAAACGAACCCGCGACCTCGCATTTTTCTTCAGTCAATAATGTCCAGTAATGAGTTTGCGATAGCAGGAGGTACGTATAAGTCACTGCGACGCGTATTATTTGTTTGCCTACCTTACTTTACTGTGACACAAATATTTTTCTATTAACAGAAACCATAAGCTATAAGAAATGCGCTAAGTTTAAATTACTAGGCGCGGGCAATTAAATGTTTGAGAGTTTCTGCTGAAAGAATTCTCTTTGAGGTTTTAGTAAGAAAATTACTGGAAGAAGCGAGAACCCGCGGTGAGTTCTCAAGTTTGCAAAAAACATCTTTTCATGAAGCAACTTGTGGTATTTCTTCTTAAATAATATTGTAATGAAGTTTATTAACGTATGGTTGCGATAAGTTTTGGGGTATAATACCCCTGCTACCAGTAAATTACTTTTTCTCTGTAAAATATTACGCTGAGTTAATATTAGTTGGAAAAAAATCAACTTGCCTCAGGCTTTTGTCGGAACTTAAACCTGCATCGTTCCCATGCCGGGGGACTGCATCAACGTTGTGGTACCGAGACTTTCTTTGTTGCATACCTTTACTTTGTGATCAGGTAGAGCTCAAGTAGAGCAAGACGTATTTATTATTTCGATATTGCCATCATGATAGCAGCCGTAGAATATCCACTTCTAGAAAAACGCCATCTATTTTATCATCATCATATCAGCCATTAAAAGTTCACTGATGGACATAGGCCTCCTAATTGCTGCTATGGACAAGCGTGTTGGCAATCGTAGAGCGCATCTTCCACGACGGGGAAGCTGCTGCCCATCCCCAACCTGTATATTTGCGCTGACTTTTTTGCATGAATATACCGCCATCTGTCGATTCTGGTACCTTAGTCGCCTTTTACGACACCTGGTACATAGGAAGGTACTATTCTACTCTACTGGTACCTCACGGCTAATTCCTTCCCATTTGACGTGATGCTATTGGTTATTTTTCACCGTCACATAAGGTAGACTTCATACAAAGGCCGTCTACATTGGTACCTTGCTCTCACCTATTTCTGCTTCGCTCTCATCTGCTTAACAGAAGTGTTAGCATTGCTGTGTTTCTGTTTGAAGAGTGCGTGAGGCAGTAAATTGATGGATAATGTGACACAATATTTTGTATCTCTTATAATACTTTTTCACTTCTTACTCGTCACAACTCTTGCTTCATATCCCATTCTTATACTGTGATAGCTATAGGACTCTGGAATACGTTCCTCTTAATATCAAACAATCATCGACTAAATCTGTGTTTAAGGGAGAGTTACGCATTCTTTTTATTACTTATGGCCCCACCTAAATTGTCCCCTCTTTTTCTTTCTCACCCATATCAGGTACATTCACATAATGTTTGTATTGTATATTCGTTTCGTATATATTTGTATGTATTAGTTTTTTTCTTTTTTTGCACCGCCTTGGTCTTTGTCCTGCTTTGCCCAATGGTAGAAAATGTCACTTAGCATTAAGACCGCCATATTCACATAAATTTGTGTATGTAAAAAGTTAATAACAATGAAACAACAGGGTTTTACTTCTTGAAGTAATTTTTTTGTAAACTTTATATAATTAAATTTAAATAAATCTTATTAATGTGAAACATATCATAATTGTATTTTTCCATAAAATGTCACCACCGTCAGTCGTGACATTTAGTGGCTTTGTCAATAAAACGACAAAGACAAACTTAAGAAAATTGATCGTAAAACAAAGAAGTTTTCTTTACATATACAATATACATATATATTTTTATGTCACAAAATTGGTAACGCGCTAGTGATAACCTTGAAATATTACGAGCGTCTATAGTCTGCGGTGACGCTTACTATCATGCTCACTGGACTTTATGGTAGTTTCTCGACCTGGTCTAATAAAAAAAAAAGAAGCATGGCACCGCTCACCATCGCCTGGATACTTCACTACCAAATTGGCCGCGTACCCGCTGAGCCATGTCGGTTATTTTAGCTCTTTTACAGATCTGCTCATTCGTGATTTAATCGCGCAAAGAGACCTCGAGTATTGCCCTGCCTATAGCTAGTTGGGCAATTTAAGTTGGCTCACAAGGCTAAATATCAGTTTTTAAATACATATTTTTGATACCTAGATACAGAACTAACTTTTGGGGTACAGGATATGATCACTGGCATCTGCACCATCGGGCCCGTCGACACGTACATTTCCATACGTTTTCATTTATCATCATATCAGCAATTGAAAGTCCACTGTTGGACATAGGCCACTACAAGAAATGGGGGATTTTCACCGCGCTCATGATTGCCACCGCGCGTATCCTAATCTATTTATATGAAACCAATTATATAAATATTTGTTTTCGATGGGGATCGAACTCACTACCTTTTGCCACCTGCGCCCATCAGGCCTGTCAATATCCGCCGAGTCTCAGCTATTCATCAATCAAAACACAATTAGATACTAGTTCTCGAACCAACAAATACATTCAGTGAAACCATTCACCAACAAAGTTGACGGATAGTTGTAAACAAGGGAGCGATTACGAATACAAGGAACAGCCGTTTGTTTTCGCCAGCGAGACAAACAAACCAATTTACAAGACTTGTTTTTGTATGAACGGTAAAACAATTTGCTACAGTTGCTCCAGTAATAGAATACACGTGGAGCAATGAAAACGTGAACGTAAACTAAAAATATCCATCGGTAATAGTGTAGCTTAAATGCACAGGGCGGGGATGGGCAGCATCTCCGTCATGGCAGTTATGGACATAATTCTCTTTATCTTGGGGAGGCCTATGTTAAACAGTGGACTTTCAATGATTGAATGATGATCAATGTAAACGTTTGGAAATGTACGTGGACCCGGTAGCGTAGATGGTAGTGACCTGTCTTGTGCGTCAAAGGTCGTGGGTTCGATCCTCATCTAGGACAAATATTTATATGATTATACTAGTAGCTTCAAGCAGTTCCACCCGCTCGGTTCTCGTGCCAGTGCGAGCAATAAATAACAAAAGTTGCCTTACATCCTTGGAATATAACTGAGATATAGTCCAGCAGTTTTGACAGATCTAATTGATCCCACCCGGGACAAATTTTTACATGATGATTTTTTTTGTTATTCTGTTGTTGAACTATTTTTGTCCTTTATATTTGTTTGTTCTACAGATATATGTTAAATATACATATGTATTTAAGTATTCTTTTGTTTTCTAATCTCCGTAGCAAGTGCTTGAAACGACTTATTTAGGAGTAAGGTGATTTAGTTGAATTAAGTAAAATTTCTCCACTATTTAAATCTGGTAGTACTTCGGACCCACCTAATTTCAGACATATCTAATTTATTGACGATATCTGTGCTAATTATTTTTAGTAAGATTAAAAAAAATAAAATATTGCCATTGTTGGAATAGTTTTATAATAATAATCTCATGCACACTAACCAAATTGGCTTCACAAGCGGTCACTCAACACGCGATGCTGGTGTTAAGCTCTTAAAAAATATGTTTAATGCTTGGGAGGAACCGCATTATGCCCTAGGAGTTTCTTGCGATACATCCAAAACTTTTGATTGTATACCTCATTAAACATTAGTTAGGAAACTACGTCACTATGGGGTTACAGGTTCGGCTTCAGACTTATTAGTCATATTTAAAAAATAAAGTGCTATAGATAGATGTGAATGGGAAACGATCACCGAAATCACCGGTTTTAAAGGGTGTACCACAGGGTTTTACACTTGGACCATTCCTGTTCCTACATAAATGTCTACATAAATGATTTTCTATAACTTGTAAAACATAATTGTAAAATAGTATTATTTGTAGATGATACACTTCCCTCTCATTTAAAATCAAAAGACAACAAGGTACTGTTGACGGCGTAAACAATGCTATCTCAGATGTAGTAAAATGGTTTGACCTAAATAATCTAGATTTAAATGACAAGAAAACAAGATGTATAACATTGGCCTCACCCAACGTTAAAAAGATAACATTAATGTTAAAACTGCTTGGGATTCAATTTAATTGTTCTAGCATCTATTATTACTGAGACGACGGTTTGTTAGCGCGGACGCCGGTATGGGTTCTAATAATATTTACTATTGGGTGTTATTGGAACCAATATGACCATTAGTTGTTCTGGCAGGTTCTTTTCTGATGGCCCGCGTAATGAATCTGCTATAAATATAGTTATAAGACTCGCCTGGTGCCGGCAGATCACTATTAAAGTATGTCACTCAATGATTTATTTATTTAAATGACTCTTATAACACTGGTGTAAAATTCTAATTAGCTAATCTATACTCACAGTTTTTTTTGACCATTTAAAAATGTCTATGTTAAATTTAAATAAATATATATTTGAATTTAACTTTATCTTTTTTATGATGTAAGTACAGTTCAGACCAGACAATGTCTGTCAGGTTAGCTTGTTTTCCTATATAATCTAGTGCATTTTAATTTGGAACCAGAAGTCTTTCATCATTGTCACCATAATAGCATCCATCAATTATTGAAACTTTGTCCATAATTAATAATAATAATAAATACTTTATTGTACACCAAACATAAAAATACATGAAAAAACAAAACAATAATTATAAAGTACAATGGGCGGCCTTATCGCAAAATTTCTTCCAGGCAACCTTTGGATGGAAAGAGTGAATGGAACAAAGAGGTAGTAAGAGGTGTACATAAGATCGATAGAAAAATATTTTAAATATTTATCATATAAATAGATTGTATTTAAGGAGTTTGATTAGATATAACGATAATGAAAGAAAGACTTTAATTACCAAAAGCAAGAGTGAAGCGTCTGCATTGGTATCTCAGTAGCACCTATTCCTACCGTTAGATGGTATTGCTATATTCCGGTTTGAAGGGTGAAAATTTATGGGTAATGTGATATAATGTCTACAAGTCACAAGGTTGGAAACGCGCTAGTGATATCCTTGTGATATTACGAGCATTTATAAGCTGCGGTGACGCTTACTATCACGCGGACCGTACGCTTGTTTGTCAAATTACTTAAATAAATATAAAATAACCGCGGATATACCGCCATCTGTTGGTGCCGGTACCTCAATAGATTACAACACTTGGTTCAGAACGAGATTTTATTGTGTTTTGCCAGTACCCAATGGCGAGTGCTTTCGCAGCGTCAATGCAGTGGAAATGAGTTCATAGGGCAGTGCTTGCATTACAATGGGAAATTACAAGATCGTTTAGTTGTAGGATGTCCATCGTTGGATAGAGTGAGAGAACTATAATCATTTTACAGTATGTGAATAATAAACAAAATAAGTTCGCGACACATTTTGTTGTAACACAAACTATCGGAAAACTCTGTTGCACGCGTAATCGCTTAATATTAAATTTCACCCATTCAAGTCTATGTGAAATTAATTTTGCAGTTTAATAATGAAAACGATCTGTTCGTAGCAGCTATTTCAATGTCGAGACCGTAACAAAACGTATTCTTAGAAAACTGTAACATACTACTATATTCTTCATTATATATCTTTAAGAAAAGAGCAATCTGTTCTTCTTTTAAAGGTCGGTGACGCGCCTGAGATGCCTTTAGTATTGCACCAGATGACCGGGTTGCTCGTTTGCATTTGCAATATAAATTCTGAAATTAAATAAATTCTCACAACATCTCATATATTGACCTGATTTGACCAGACAACGGAGGAATCACAGATATAATGCTTAAAAACATATTTTACACACAGACACTGAACAAATTATGAACACTGAATATTTGTGATGGGGTTGGGATCAAACCCACGACCCTGAGAGCACAAGACCACTACCATCGGTTCCACCCAAGCACATTTATCGGTGTATCCATCCTAAAACAGCATAGGTGTAATGCACATGTCGGGGATGAGCAACAGCATCCCCTTACCGCGATGGGGATGCTACTGCCCATCCACGCACTGATTTGATTAACGGCACTTGAGCTTCATTGTTTCGAATGGGTATACCGTCACACTGTCGGTTCTTGCACCCCAGTCACCGCTTTCGACAGCTGGTACATAGGAAGGTACAATTCTATTCTTCTGATACCCACAGCATATGTATCAGTAATTATCTAACAATTCACTCTCTTTGTTACAGTTAAGAAAATCACGTGTGTGCGAGTGAGTGCAACAAACGATGTGCGAGAAGGAGGCGCGAGTGTGCGTGCCCGAGCACGAGCGCGCGTGCGCGGGCGGCTGTCCGCGCGGCGCCTGCCAGTGAGGGCACGAGATGGCGGGGAAGGTCAGCTGATCTGAGGTTAGCCCGCGCAAGCCACACAGCAAGCGGCGGATTAAGCGCATCATGGTGAGTTTGTAGGGGGATGCTAGAGTCTGGGAGACCTGCAATTAATACATATAAGACAATTAACTGTAATTCAATCTCAAAAGCAAAAATAAAAGACTCCAATTTGAGTATATCGAGTAGATATCACACAATCATATAATATTTACACAATTAACCAAAAATCTTACCTGTAAATAAAGAAATGACAATTAAAGTTTATAATTATTACCTCTCGATGTATACAACTTAATATTAATTAATTAAACTAAAAAGAAAATTATAATGACATTTTATGACACCACATAACAGATTATATTTGTCTTTGACAACGACGGCTCGATTGACGAGACACGCAAAAAACGCCAAATTAAAGAAACATATTTCTTTACATATAATATATATGTAAAAAAAAAGCTAACTGACCGGATGACTGACATATCAATTCAAGGTCTAAACTATAAGGGATAAAAACTTGGAATTTTGATCAGGGATTGCTTTTATAACGTAGGAGTGCACTTAGATTTTTGAAAATTAACCCAGGGTAGGTAGGGAGTAAAACAGGGGTGCAAAGGAAGTTGAAACTTTTTTGTTTTTGAATGTATTTAAATGAAGTTCAACATGAAGGTTCTTCATTGAAATTCATAAAATAGAAGTAACATATTTTTTCAAAAATCATACTTTCTGGGGGTGAAAAAGTGGTGCAAAGTTAGTGTGAAAGTTAGCGCTTGTAATAATATTGTAAAACTGTAAAATCTTTGGTGGTTGAATACGAGTTCCATTCTTCCATACAGACAGCAACAAATACATTCGACTTAATGTTGCAATCGATATTATTCTTTTTAAAGAATAACATGAGATTTTAATTATAATAGCCCTATAGTGCAGTTGGTAGTAATCCTGTCTTATACATAAAAGGTCATGGTATCGATTCCCACCCAGGATAAATATTATGTATTTTCTGTGTCTGGGTATTAAATATATGTATTTAAGAAGTATATTTGTGATTCCTCTGTTGTCTGTAATACAAGTGCTTTAAGCTACTTACTACAAAATCAGGTCAATTTATGATATGTTGTGAAATAACAACAACTTGAATCACTCACAAAAGAATTACGATAAACGAGTGGAATCCAACTTTCCCACTGTCATATAAACCGAGGTCCATACGTTAAAGGCGCCCTTGAGTGGTCGTCAACAGTCTTTTTTAGATCTCGTTGCTTTACCATGGAGGCCTTGTTGACCGATCTAGAATAGTAGGTTACAACTATAAGCCTCGTCATAGCATGTGCTTTTTTTTTATTAAATAGACAATTGGAATCCAACATTCCTACTGTCACTCAAACCAAGATCAATTCCTCAAAAGCTTCACCGTATCATCAGCATTTTATTTTCTTTCGATATACTTTCTTATCTTCTTTCATAAAGTAAAACATTATTAACTATGGATTTATTGATTGATATATTGATGGTTATTGATATATACATGTATTATATTATTAGCCATGTGGCACTGGCAGAGTAGAATAGTACCTCCCCTTGTACCAGGTGTCGTGAGAGGCGACTGAGGTACTAATATTATGCATCGGTATGGCGGTATTTTCATCCGAAGCAGTGTAGCTCAGATGTAACAGTGCAAGAATTGGCAGCAGCATTCCCGTTGTGAAACTAAGCTCTGCGTTTGCAATTATAGGAAAATTCTCCCTTTCGCGGGGAGACCTATGTCCAGCAGTGGACGTTTTACGGCTGCTATGATATTATATTTCTTCTTCTGCATGAGATAGACCTTTTTATGTGGTCTACCTCATGTAGAAATCAATTTGGTAGAGAGGGAGGTACTATCTTCGCCAGTACAGCCAGTAAGATTCAACCGATATTCTTTATACACTTCTTACTAAATTCATAGAGGTATCAATATTCTATTTCTTTTCCTACATTTGGCTCGGGCTCTCGGTACACAAAAACTTGATAACCAGCCAAGTTCTTCGTCGAGAAATTTCAACAAGATAAGATTCTGTTGAAAATCCAAGTGGTATTTACATACATAATGCACATACTTGAAAAGAGTTTTTCTATGTAGTTTTATAATCAAATAAAAACCTACATTCGGTGTTTTTAGGAATACCAAGAACTAAAGGCTTAAATTTTAGTTCTTCCTATTTCTGAAAAAAAACAATATGACTTATATTAAGTAATAAGTATATCATACTGATGACCCTAATGACCCTATATATTATACCCTATATTATATTTTAATTTAATATCATAATTATAATATAGCGAATAACCAAAATAAAGCGAATTAATATTATAATCTTGTACGCCAAAGGTCGTTAGTTCGACCCCCGGCCAGGACAGACATTTATATGACGAATATTTGTTTGCTCTGTTGATATCATTAGCGCATAGCCAACCTTATGACTCGAAGGTATTATTCTAGATTACCCAGAGATTTCACTGTCTCTCTCCCGCTTCAAACCGGATCACAGTGCAAACACTGCTATTGGTATGAGGGATACTTCATCTAAAAATTCTCATCTAATGGCATGTGTATGAAGAGATAAAAGAGCGTAGACGATACGAAATAAGTATATCAAGATTAAAGTAAATAAAATTTTTCTACTTCAATAGACTTATTTTCAATAGTTAGTTTTTGTACCGTTTAGCTGTTGGAATTGGATATAGAATTTTTCTTGACACAACAAAAGCCTTTCAGGGATGCGTGAATGTCATTGCAGACAAAGCTGCAGACGGAATATTATTATTTATATTATACTCAAGGTAGATTTTATATAAAGGTCCTCATTATTGGTACCTCACTCTCACCTATTTCTACCATCAATTAGCAGTGTTCCAGTTCGATCGCAGTGATATTTTGGGTAAATTTGATAAAATATCTTCAAGTCACAAGGATGGCAATGCGCTGGTGATATCTTTGTGATATTACGAGCATTTACAGGCTGCTATGACGATCACTATCACGCGGACTGAACGCTTCATCATCATCATCATATCAGCCTTTAAAGTCCACTGTTGGATATAGGCCTCCCCAAGATTGGAGGATTTTGCCCATAATTGCCACGCTGGGTAGGCATGGTGGCAATCGCAAAGCGCAACTTTGCGACGAGGATGCTGCTGCCTATCCCCGTCCTGTCAAATTTAAGATACGATTTTTCAGATGGATATACCGCCATGTGTCGGTTCCGGTACCGCAGTCGCCTCTTACGATATCCTGTGCACGGTTTACTAGAACTTAATATTACTTGTGTGAAATTTGCACAGTAACAGTCGAGTTTTTGGAGGAAACATAAAATTTTCACGTCATTCCTCGCCGACATTTTAATTATTACAGTCAGTTTATTCCCGGATCGGTGCCGTGACAAATTGTATTCAAATGTATGCGCATAAAAAAGAGTTTGCAAGTCGTGTTATAAAAATGGCCGACAAATACCCGGAATGATGGATGATTCTTTTTTATTAGACGATAAAAACGTTCGGTGTCTTGTTAGCTTTATAAATTACGTTATGTTTATTTGTTTTAAATATATATATATATATATATATATATATAACGACCGTTTATAGCTAGATATATACTAGCGGTCGCCAGGTGGTCGAAGTTCGTCCATAATTCATAAAAAACATAAAGATCAAACATTCTTTGTTTTTATAAATACACATGACATGGCTCCAAGATATAAGGTTAAATCAAATGAAATCAAAATATTATTTTTTCAAGTAGGCCCATTATAAGCACTTTTGAATCGTCAAAAATAATAAACAATTTAATTATACTCATTATATTGATGACCCTGATGATCCCACAGAAACATAAGTCATCAGGGAGTCATCAACGTATAAATTAGGCCTACCTTAGGGTCTACGGGAAAACTAAGTTTAAGGAAGGAACAAAAAAAACTAGTAGTGTTAAAGGTTCCATTGACATAAACAGTTAGTGTTAATTGACCGTGTTACCAGCGTCGACGCTGAAAAACCGTTGTCTTAAAGTTAGGTTAAAGCACTTTAATTCCAGGCAGTTTTAATATTAAAACAGTAATTAACACTTTAATATGATTTAGAAATAAGCTTACTACGTAATTTTTTAATTTATTTTTCGGTAAGCCTGATATGCCGCCTGGTATTTTCTTGTAAATTCTTATGCAGTTGCCCTTAAATTTATTATTTATTATATGTCACAGTTTTTCTTAAGCACGGTACTAAGTTAACTCATCTGGTAAGCTATTAGCGCATCGCAGAACAATACCATCTGACGGTCCCTCAGTCGCCTCTTACGACACCTGGTACAGAGAGGAGAACTATTCTACTCCGCCGGTACCCAAAGCAGTTTCAAGTATCCAACTGTTATAGTTAACGTCCTGTGTTGATATGTTAGTCAGCGAGTCGATCAGATTCCATTCTTATATATAGTAAGTTATTTAAAAAAAATACCAGATAAAAAATAATAAAATATTAATCTTATGTATTTAAAAAAGAATTCTTCCCCTTGGTCACGGCATCACGACTCGACTGATTTTACTAAGATTTTCTTTTGTTAGTTTTTGTTAGCAGAAAATTTATTATGTGAAAAATAAAAGTTTCGCCGATTAGAAATTTAAAGTAACTTTAACAACTATATAAAATTTCTATCAGTGCCCCGCGGTTTTACTCACGTTAAGTTGTAGAACTTTCATACTAAGCTTTAAGAAGAGAAAAGATTTTCATAAATATTAAACACATATTTCATGACTTTAAATAAATAACTTTTTCTTGCAATAAATACAACCTTTGTTATTTAAGGTGAATGTACCTTTCTAAAGGTCAAAGAATTTGTGAAACAGGCACAGAAGTTATTGAGTTTATTCATTACAAACATACACACAACATTACAATATTTCCTCTTTATTATATTAGTGTAGATTAGCGACAGACGTTGTTCTGATTAATAACCAATATAATGACTGCAGCCCATCTGCATCTGGGGTGATTTGCAAACGTAAATCACCGAGACCCCCACTTTTATGCATTCATAAAAATTAATTCAAATCGATTCAGCCATTTAGTAGCAGTATAGATACATATAACCTAGATGGCGACTGCAGCACTATTTGCCGGATTAATTTGTAAATCTAAACCATCCAAGACGGTGATTTTCATTCATTTCAAAACATGTTTATAATAGTATACAAGATTTTAATAGTATCTTCCCCTATACCAATCTGTACCAAGTATCGTAAGAGACGACGAAGGTACCGGAACCAACAGATGGCGGTATATCCATCCGGTACGGTGTAGTTCAGATGCACAGGTTAGGGCTGGAAAGCAGCATGCAAAAACTGCGTTCTACGATTGCTAACATGTTTGCCCAGCGCGGCAATTATGGGCATAATTTTTCCTTTCTTGGAGAGGTCTATGTTTAGCAGTGGACTTACAATTTTGGGAATGCTGCTGTCCATCCCCGTTCTATATATACGGCCATCTCTCGGTTTCGATACCTCAATCGCTTCTTACAGGGCCTGTTCACCATGCCAAGATGCCGGTACCTAGGGCTAGGCCGGTACCTAATGTAACCTATTTGAAACTTCCCTTTTTTAATACTAAATTTGTCCAACAGCAGGTGTTCGGAGAATGGGCACAAGTAGAGGTGGTGGAACTGGTGAACGACGGGTCGGGGCTTGCGTTCGGCATCGTGGGCGGCCGCTCCTCCGGCGTCGTTGTCAAGAGCGTGCTGCCGGGTGGCGTCGCTGATAGGGTCTGTATAATATTTTATTTATTTATTTATTTATTTATTTATTTATTTATTTATTTATTTA